>JAEQBH010009415.1:0-97674 GCA_016808115.1 Tetrastigma voinierianum | reverse complement strand
TTATGAATTTTTAACATAAACCTCCTCGCGAATAAGGAATTCAACAAACAAACAAAGAACACCTCGAGCGCTCTAAAAAGGAGATATTAATCGAAACAAGATCAAGTGCTCCAAATATGACACTCCATAAACCCGATCAGCTAAACCTCGGGGGCGCCGACTTGCTTCCTATGGCACCCATGCCAATAATCGACACCCGATGACACCCGAAGGAAATACACACGCACCTCGACGGACCATATACAAGCCCACCCCGAGGCTCTAGAAAGACCAGCCTGCAGCCCAATGGTGTTATATGAGAACAATGGGTGAGTATGACATCCATAGGATAAATGCAAGTGCTTAGGGACAAAATTGAGGGTCTACAAAATGGACCATTCGATTTTCAAAAAACCGATCACTCCGAGTGGTTTAACGGTTTGACCGTGGTTTGGACCGTTCAATACCGGTCTGACCTCAAAACAGTTTAGAATGATGAACCGTGATTAGTCTTGCTTAAAACATTGCAATCGAAATCGGCTAGACCAAACAATAAGACACTCTAAAGTCGGATTTATTCTATTATCACAAGTGACTACTTAAAGAAGATGTGAAAGGTCAGATTATTCATGTCAATTATCTTAATGATTTTGTATAATCTAATAAGAAGATAAGAATAAACTATAAGTATTTCAAATAAACTTTATTTTATAAAATATAAAATTCAGAAATTATTATTTATTATTATTTTTAATATTTTAATGTCAAGTCCATTTTTACTTGTTTTAGTTCATGTACGCTTTAGATTTGGATCGGGATTAATCAAAAAGTCGGCTCAATAAAGACGGGTCAGGGAATAATCCGCCCATTTTGGAGTTGTAACCCTAATGAGCTCGATTCATTCGGGCCGAATCGAATCTTAATGAATTAACCCGGTATATGGTCATGTTTAAATTATTGTTCTTTTAAATCCTAAAAATAAAAAATATTTTTTTCTTTTAATTTAGGTATAGAACAGCGTAAAATATTTGAACTCGTATCTTATTCGCATTCTGCTGGCTCCATAAGGTTAGGGCCGGGTTTTAAAATGAGAATCCAAAGTCCCAGCACGATGGGAGAGGATGGTGTTCGAGGGTATTCTAATAATAAAACTACATATACATTACCAAAATCGGATAATAGTAGTTTGAGACTCCTATGATTAAATTTATATCAGAATACAAAATCACTTAACCCGGTTATAAAATCGTAAGAGGAAACTGAAAGTGAAGCTGATGCTTGAACAAAGGAGCATGTCAAATACGTAGGAAATTGATGCAAAGAATTAATAGGCAAGCCATATAAAACTATTAATGCTTATGTCATATGATATAATTATAAAGAATCGCCTTTCAAAAAAAAAAAAAAATTATAAAGAATCGGAACATTTTGAACCCTAAATCCAAACCAACAAGAAAACTTGCACTCCAAACCTCTCCTAAACCCTGCAAAAACCATGTATCCTAAACCCTTAACCCTAGAATTTCGCTCCATCTTAAACCCTAAACCCTTCCCCAAACTAAGATCTTCCAAAACACACACTCAATCGTCGGCTTCTCGTGCTTCTCTTCTCCAAGAGACCGTGAGAGGAGAATCCCGTAGGAGATTGTTGGTGAGACCCTAACAAACCACATAATGCGTTGTTACGCCGCCATCTTGGCCACTCTCTTCCGCCAAAGTAGTTTTAGTCGAATCGAGTCAAGTCTCGATCATCGTATCGCCTCTCATCTCGCATCAAGGATCGCTAAATCGATTGATTTGGCTTTCTCATGGGAATAATGTTTTCGTTGTTCGCTGGTGGTTTTTCTTTCTGGGCCATGAGATGAATGAGCTTTGCAGGGGCTTTCATGATTTTTTATTGGTTTATTATGATCTATTATACAGGTATGGTAATCGTTGATTCGCTTTAAGGATTCGAGATCTCGGGCTTGGTCGGGTCTGGGCTTTCGAGTTTGTTTACTATAACAGCACTGAATTGGAATCAATTAGCTATATGTTTCAAAGAGCCAGAGTCGAGTCGAGTCTCGAATATCATCGTGCATCACCATCTCGCATCGGGCCTATTTACGATCGCCAAATCGATTGATTTGGCTTTCTAAGGGAATAATGTTTTGCTGTTTGCTGCGGGTTTTTCTTCGTCATGAGATAATGAGTTAGCGGGCTTGCTTGAATTTTTTACTGGGTTTATTATGCCGGTATGGTGATTATTTTTATGCCGTGTATGGTAATCGCTTGATTGGGGTTTCTTAAGGATTTTAGATCTGTCTCTACGGCCTGGCTTTGAGTTTGCTTACTAAGGGGGTCAAGACTGAATTGAACTGCTTAGCTATATGTTTCGGTGTAGTTTCAGAGTTGAGTCGAATCTCGATCATAAGGTATCAAGCCTCATTCAAGACGGCGATTACAAACGATGATTTGGCTTTCAAGTGGGAATAATGTTTGTTTGCTTACGGGTTTTTCTGGTCGATGAGATGACGAAATGGGTGGTAGGCTTATTTGATTTTTTATCGTTTATTATGATCTATTATGCCGTATGGTAATCGTTGATTGGGTTTCTTAAGGATTTGAGGATCTGCCTGTCGGGCTTTCGAGTTTGTTTACTGCAATGAAAAATCGGAATCGAATCGCTTAGCTATATGTTTCAAAGGTTTTTTTTTGTTTTTTTATGTCGTCGCTAGGTCGTGATGGGTTTCGAGGAGAGGGAGTGGAGAGACAAGATATCCACAATTGCTTGCAACTAAATAGCTGAATCTCTACTAAGTTTTATGAGGAACCCTGGAGCGAAGCATAGCAGGATTGGATTTATGTTGAATTTCTTTTTCTTCCACTATTTGTGTTACCACAAGAATGAATCCCCAGAGGTCAAGACACAGGGATTTCACTTACAAATGGGTGGAGTGTGACTTGACGCTTCGACTAGGTGTTAGCTCAATTGTGTGCAGTGTCGAGACCTAAACTTCACCAGCGGGCGAAGTCGTAATATGGGTCAATTTCTGAGTTACCACTTAATCTGATTTTTCCGGTGGCTGTTGTAAAATTGATTCTTCGAATATAACTCAATAAATCAAGTCCGACTCATTTTAGCCCGTGAGCCCATTCGGGGTTCGGTCCTGCCGACTGATTGACCCAAATTATTTATTTAATTCTTTAAAATACTAGTTTAGTACTGCACTTTCTAGTATTTATCTACAAAATCAATATTTCTCGTTGTCACATCCAATCAAATATTTTCTATGGTAAAGATGTGTTACCGTGATTGGTATGGCATCCCAACTCAAAAAGAAAGCCGAAGTCAAGGGTTACATTCCCTTAAGTCTTCTGGGCAATATGGAAAAGAGAAATATAATTATTTTTATATTCAGGTTTTTCTCCCATGATGGCCGAAGCTCTATTTTGTCGTGGCTTTAATTTTTAGTAGGTGTGCCTATCAAAAAAAAATTTGGTCGGGGTGAATCTTAATGTGGATTGCTCAATAACTAGAATTCTCATGTATCTTCTAAGGGCTTTGATTGTCAGTGGTGTTTTGTTTTTGGTGCCTCTATATACTCATGTATACTTTGGGGTGTTCATGCTCTCTTTAGTTTAATACATGTTCAGTTTACTTATCAAAAAAGGAAAAACATCTAGTCAAATATTTCCTTTTCTAACACAAGGATTTAATCGTTTTTTTATAGGCACATGGATTTAATTTTTTTTTTAAAGCTAAATACTTTAGTTACAATGGAGTAAATTGTCCCCACTTGGACTCGAACCTAGGAGCCCCCTTCCCTATGCCCTTGCCTTTTTGAAACGTTGGGCGCTCTACCTTATGAGAGGGTGGTACTTTGGCCGAGCCCAACCACCCGAAATTAGATCGAGTCACGTTAAATTATCGTCCGAAAGAAACCGGTGCTAAATTCTGGTCTCATTGCCCGCTCGCCTAAATTTGCCTTTGCAAGGAAATTCGCCCAAATTCTACCTGCATTTGCATGGTCAGGGCTACCGACCTTAGCCCAAACTAGACCAATTTCCTAACTCAAGCCCATGCTCCGCTCAACCATACTCATCGCCCAAATTGTCACCCTACTTATGAGTTAGACATGATGAGGTAATACATTATTATTATAATATAGGATTAACATATTATATTTTATCATTTAAACTATTTTTATTTTAAATTTTTACCTCATTTATTACTAAAAGATAAAATATCATAAATTGTCTAATAAATCTTTTTTAATATAATTTATACAATAATTAAATATTTAAAAATCTTGTATGTTAAATTATGGAATGCATTTAAATTAAATAAATTATAATTTTAATATTAAATATATTAAATACATTTTCATTTATCTATTCCAATCCTATTAAAACTATTTAATATTTTTATATTTCTCTTTAAATTTTATTTAATCACATATGGTGTCTCAACTTTTCCATTTTTCTATTTTCTGCCTCAAATTATTTTTGCTCAATCAAGTGTGTACACTTTATGATTTTTTCTATTTTGATGTCTCAACTTTATTTTTGTTCAATCAAGTGTCTAAACTTTTCGATTTTTTCCATTTTAGTGTTTCAACTTTATTTTTATTCAATCAAGTGTCTAAACTTTTTGATTTTTTCTATTTTGATGCTTTAATTAGCTAGAAACCAAGATTACTAGTGTCAAGGTTCCCAATCAGTATATCTTCTCCAAAATCCGCCTTTGCCTAGATGGAATCTGCAAGGATCTTCCCATTTCTCTCTAGTCCAAGAAATTCCCAAGACCTAGGGGTGTGCAGTTTTCTGGTTTAAGAAACAGACACAATCCTTGGATGCTCTGTATCTGTGAAGACAAAATAGAAACATTTTAGTGCTTGAAGAGTTGAACCATGGAGAATTGGAAATCTATTACTGCTGATGTGCCAGTAAAGTACTTGAGGCTAAGGGGAGAGAGAGCTAATGTTGCTCTAGAAGAAGCAAAAATCATAGTAACTTCTCAGAAAAGTGCTTTTTCTTCTATTTGGACTTTGAACTAGAATAAGTGAGACTGACTCAATTTGTTTTACAGGTGTATACAGAAACCTTTCAGCGGATTGCAAAAGCTATAATTACAGAGTTGTTCCAGAGAATATATGTTCATTCACTCATTGTAGTGCCTTGCAAACACAGTTAATCTTTTCAATTACTTCCATCGGACGTTTACGGATAATCCAATTGGTTTAGGGTTGTCTGGCCCGATGGTGCTGGGACACAAATTTTAGTCACTACAATCACATGCCTTACTACTTCCATCTTGAAGTTAGCTATAAAAAAGGACCTTAGGCTTCTGCTTCATATAAATATAAATGATACAATGATGTTATTAATCTGCTGTTTATAATAGATTTTAACTACTTTCGCAGCAGAGCAATTAAGTATTCTTCAGGTTCTTCTTGACTTCATTTAACAGCAATTTGGATTTAGGACTTGGCTTAATGTTTTTCAACATGTAAATATTCTTCTACAGATTCCAGTGCTACTGCTGTCAGTGTAGTCTTAATCAACAAATCAGGAAGACCGACTCACTCTAATGGTTAGATGAGGAGGAATCTGTTATGAAAGTAGTTTATATCGCTGATAAACAAATAAAATAGCTAATTCTACAATTCATGCAGGTTTCTGCAGCTGAATGATATGAGTAGCTTCCTTTATAGGATTATCATTCTTATTATGTGTATCTTTTGCAAAAACATTGAAATAATATTACATATACCATTAATTACTTCCTTGTTTCTTGTTTTATTTTTTTTTGTTTCATGCATATCCAGACCTGGAACCAGTTGAAAAAGGTCACTTCAATTTTGGTGCCTATAGGCCTATTGGTAATGCAATTATTTGATATAAAACCGGCCCCTTCAACTAATATTTATTATATTTCTCTCAGATTGCCTATCAAATAGGGATGCAGCCAAGGGCTATGGTGTCTCCTGAGTTGTGAGATTATAGAGTTTTGAAGGTCTAGCTCTGTGTAAGACTGGCTTTTCATGCTCCCTAATCTTCACATAGTTGAAGCACTTGCCCTTGGCCAAAGTCCCTTGCAACAAAAAAAAAAAAAAAAAGAAGAAATTCTGTTCCTTTCTATTTGAATCCTATATTTGTTAAAATTATCACTAAAGTTGGGTTGTTTGTTGACTGCATATATAATTCTTGCAATCAGACGCCATATTTGGATCATAGCACAGGTATTATACACATTGGGTGTAAAATTCAACTTAAATGAAGATTTGATGGAAGGGTATGTTCAGTTTTTCCCTCGTTATACTTTATAAGTGATATTGATGGATGGATTTACATCTTAGATTATCCCATCAACATAAAGGGTGCAGGCAGCCTAGTGATCTTCCAACTGGTTCTTTTCAGCTGTACGATGTTCATATTTCTACAGAAGAACATCTAGTCTTATATCTGTTGCAAAAGTTTTAGTGTAGTTTTATGCAGCATAATCCCAGACTTTCATTTCGAAGTAATTGATCTAGGTTGAAATTCAAATAGAAACTCCTAATCCAGCATGTTCAATTAACCATGATTGATGTTTTCCTTAAAATCTAAATAGATAAATTATAAAACTAAAAGAAAAAAAAAAAGGAGAGAATCCCCATTAGAAAATATATAGTCATTCTCCATGTCTAGTTTCAAAGTTATTCAAGAAATTCCAATGAACATAAAGCCATAAATCAAAACCACAATATATGGATTTGAATCGAATATATTACAGAGCAACATTTAACTGTTGAACCACCGATTCAATATTTCAGAATCAAAATCTTTTTATTCCTCCAAAGAACTACATCGGCAACTACAATAAATGAGCAAATGGACCTAATTTCATGAAATTCAAGAAGATAAACTCTAGCACCAAGACAGGGAGATAAACCAAATGTGGAAGCGTGTAAATAACAAGAAAGAATTTTGAGAAGGAAATGTGAAATTTATAAGTGTTTATACCAATCAAACAAGTTGGTAGAAGATTTCATGTCTAATAAGGACTACTTCCAAATTAATCACCAGATTCCAACTTATTCATAAAAGGGCAAAAAACGAAATCAAAGAATTAGATAACAAAGTTTCAGAGCACAAAATACGAAATACAGAAGCGCATTTTGTTTAAATCTACATTCCTATAGAGAAGATGAGAAAACCTTAGTAGCCCTTAGCGGTGAGATCGATGGTCGCCACGCGATGCATATGTTCAGGATGAGCTTCTGGACTTTGATATCCCTCATTGGGTTCGCTAGCTTCCTCTCTGAACCCTAGTTTTTCCATTCACAAACATCATCACAAATATTACAACTACAATCAATCAAAATTATTCAAATTCACAAATGCATGAAAAACACATAAAAGAAGCATAAATGAGTCATTATACCTTATGGAGCTCTCTAATCAGAGCCAGAACCCTAAAATTGAAGAAAAACGAAGGATTAGGGACTGTGGAGAGCATGAATAGAGCGATTTCTAAAGTAAATATGAGGTAGAAGCCAAATTGAGTAGACTCGAGCACGCGAGCCCAAATCACGTACTCAATAAGGAGTGTTTCAATGGAAGAGAAAACGGTATTCATTGAGGAGAGATTGTGGGCAGGAGAGGAATAACGATTTAGGGCACAATATGAGAAATTCTATTTACACTCCAAGAATTTCTCTATACAATTTATATCACACATTATCCTTATTTTACACCCCATCTCTACTAGTGTATAGAGAAATTCTAGGGGTGTAAATAGAATTTCTCGCACAATATGGCAGCGGTCATAGACCCCGTATGTCTATTGGTCAATTTATGGTAGCGGCCAAAAGACTCATGTGACTACAGAAGCACGACCACCAAATTTTCCCCGCTGCAAGATTGGTGAAAAATTCTTCACACCACATGAATTTAATAAACATGGAAATATATATTTTTAGTCACGAATTTTATGAACCTCGATTAAAAGTGTGCCACTATAGCTCATATTTCTTGTAGTGCAGGAAAAATGAGCTCAGTTGTCATGAAGAGCAGTGGCAACCTGAGAAAGAACCTTTGCTTAAGTGCTATGTCTACCAAATTGCAGGATAATTGCATATAACAAGGTATTTTGAGCTGCTCACAATTTCACTTGCACTGGCAGTTCTGTTATTCACCAAAACCTGCATCAGTAATAATCGGTTGAGTGAATAACCATGCAATTAAGTCCAGAAAATATTCACATTACAAACCTAAATTTCTACTACTTGTAATTGTATAAAGCTCATAATGAATGTTCTAGTGTTTTTTTCAAGTTGAGAATACAATTAGGAAGTGAAAGAAAGGATCAAACTTAACCAAAGAGAGTGGAATTATTTAAATGTTGGATGAGTGAACCTGGGTGCAAACAACACAAGCAGCTCTTAGGCGGCGGCACAGTGCAGCTTGATAGCATGCTCACTAGGTTTGTTAAATTATCAGTAAATTTCCAAGACACCAGGCTTTCACTCTAATTATAATAGACAACATGAACTACATACATTAAAATTTCCATTTTGCTGGTCCTAGAGGTGCAATTCAGGCTTGTCATGTTAAGTTTGATTGCAATCTACTCCGAGCTCAAACCAAACATAAAGCTTCATTAACCCACCCAAAGAATCAACTAAAGTTTACTCTCCCAAATCTTGATTGGACTTGGGTTCATCAATTATTGTTTCAAATATGGGTTGAATCGGGTTAGGCTTGAGTTAATGGATGGATGTTTGGATTGGTCAGATTAGGCAGGCTGAGCAGGTTTGGCTGGTCATAAAATTCAGATTGGATAGAGTCCAACAAGTAAAGAAAAAATTAGATATTATTAAGAAGGAATTTACTTTAGTAAATCAATCTGCAATGAAATTGCATTTGACATAGATTTAACAATGAACTGATTATTAAATTTATCAACCAAATGTAAGAATGGATAACAGAATATAGGAAAAAGGACATCAAAATCAACCTACAAAATTAATAACTATTAGGAAATTTCATCACGAAATTATTCACCTATCTACCAACGGTTAACAATAAAATAATAACTTCAGAACTTATCATATATAGATGTTGATATGATAGGTAAATTAATGATATTAATAATTAACTGTTGATAACTAAACTTTCATGGTGATTGATAGAATGCATCAAGAGCTTCAAGAGGCAAATAAAAATAAAATAATATAAATATTAGATCTAATTGGATAATATTCACATCTATACATCAAAACAAAACCTCGAAATCTTCCAAAACAAGTTTCTTATTATTATCGTTCCGATTTCCACCAAACCAAAAACAAAAAAAACCAGCACATCCCAATTAGAGCAACTCAAACTCAACCTTGCATCGATATGAAGAACGAGAAGAATCCACCACAGTAGCGGCGGCGACGGCGGCGGAAGGCGCGGATCTGAAGAGAGAAGCGAGCGCCATTACCAAACCGAACGGAACTCTTCTTCCTCTCTCGCCGACCTCGATTTAGGCAAAAAGCCAACAAAAAAATTAAAGAATACTTCAACCCCAGCGACGAGAGAAAGAGAGAGAGAGAGAGGAGGAGGCTTCTTCCCCGAGTAATTCTATTTACACCCCCTCTATTTCTCTACACACCCCTTTTAAAAAACGCATACAGGAAAATACACATTTACCCTTAACCCTAATTTTTATATTTCTTTCTTCTGCTTCTTCATCTCTCTGCACCCCAATTCCCTTCTTCCTCCTCCGCAATGGCTCCCAATACTGAAAAACATAGTGACAATGGCGATGAAAAATAGCGGCGAAGTAAAATTAATTTTTAAAATGTTTTAGGCCAAGACTTATGTTGAGGTTCGATTTTTTTTTTGCAGAATGTATTTAATCCGGATTCGAAAATCCGGATATCATACTATCCTCCGGATATTGAAATCCGGAATATACTCCACAACCGGATTTAACAAATCCGGATGAAAAACAATATACCGGATATCAAAATCCGGATTTTATTGTTATTACCGGATTTGTGATATCCGGTAAATGGGAAATATACCGGATTTGGAAATCCGGAATTTTGAGAATTGTTCTAAGAATTGTTTTTAAGAATTGTTTTTTGATAGAGAGATTATATTTTTTGATATCCGATGTATTTGAGACTTGTTTTTTGATAGTTCTGAGCTTTGCATCTGAGAATTGTTTTTTGATATTCGGAGCTTGCAGTGAAACTTACTGCATTACTCAGGCCCAATTTAGCTGTGTTTAATTTCTTGAGAAACAGAGAACTGCTTAAAACATAAAATACATTTGTTCTTTGCCTCTTCCGCGGTTGGTATTACAAAACCGCCATCAGGTTGACTGAAAAAATCAAACTGAACCACTAAACACTATTCTCATCATACGGATACACATATCGGAAGGTATTCAGGCTACTAGATTTCTATCTAGTCTTGCCTACGGTTTTCCAAACAATAAGAACATAACACACCGTTTGATCTCTGAGGCAGTAAAAGAATAGAGAAAAAAATAAAAGAAACGAATCAAAATTACAGAGTAGTCGCATTCCACATTTACGGAGAGAAACAAAATTAAATTGCTCCGTTTATTAGGAGCCAAAATGCTTGAAAGAAAAAAAAAAAGGAGAAACGAAATAAATTAAGAGGTCGCATCTCCACATTTACAGAGAGGAACAAAATTAAATTGCTCCGTTTCCTATGAGCCAAACAGAAAATACTAAATAGGAGAGAAGATTTCTCTGGACATCATGAAATCCGGTTGGAATCATTTTCTCCGGATTCAATGAAATCCGGAGAAGAAGCTCAACTTCGGATTTGAGAATCCGGTAACATAGAATCCGGAAACCAAAACCAGACGAAATTTCAAAAAAAAAAATGCAAACTTCTTCATATTTCTTGATATTTAACGGTGAAAATGCAAGAATAAACACAACAAAAAGCAAACTTACTCATATTTTGTCTAATCTCTGACTGGTCATTTGATGGGTTTTGGGTAAAACGGAGCATGGGTTTGTGGAACAAACCATGGTAATGGCTATATGCCAGATTATATAGGGATGTGAACGCTGGTTAGCCGAATTGTTGGTGAAAGAATATTTCACAGAATTAGTAATGCAAAGGTAGAGATATTATATAAGGTAAATGTAATCACTCTTCCCCTACAACAATTTATTCAAAATTATAATTTTTCCAAATCTATATGATTTTTAGTTCAAATAATTGGAACGATTTTTCAGTTTAAAAAGATTTGGAAAAGTTATGATTTTAGATAAATTATTTAAACTAAAAAAATTATTTAAAAAATGCCGTTATAGCAGTATATGTTTAAAAAAAATTATACGATTTTTTAGTTTAAAAATATTTGGGAAAGTTATGATTTTAGATAGATTATTAAAAACTAAAATATTATTTAAAAAAATTTATTTTAATCCAAAATACCCTTTTTCACTCACTTTAGACTAAATAAATAAAATGAGTTTGAATATAAATATATATTAATTTCTTATTAATATTAAAAAATAATTTTGATATTCCTTCAAATTTTCTTTTCTTCCTTTTTCAAGTTTTTGATTGAAAATAATATTTTAAAAAATTACAAAATTTATTATTTTTAAAATTATTGTCCAATCTAATTCGCCGCTCTAAGCAAATGTGAAAATAATTAATTATTATCAACAACGGCTTTATAATTTATTTTTAAACATATACGGCCATCCTCAACAGCGACATTTTAAATTTTTTAAAAATAATAATACGATGTTGATGATAGCGGTATTTACTATTTTATTTCAAATTATAAATATTAATTTTAAAGATTACGTATGAGTAAAATCATAATTTTCTCAAATCTATATGATTTTTAGTTTAAATAATTAGAAATGATTTTTAGTTTAAAAAGATTGGGAAAGTTATGATTTGAGATAAATTATTTAAACTAAAAATATTATTTAAAAAATGCCGTTATAGCAACTATTTGTAGTTGTAGTTGCGGCTCAAGTCTAGTCGCAGCTATATAGTAACTTACGGTTGCAACTCAAGTCTACTCGCAAATATAAAGTCATTTTTAATTGCACTCAATCTTTTTCGCAACTATAGAGTCACTTAATGAGACTAATCCTATACGTTAATTATAAAGTCACTTTAATTGAAATCAATCATATCCGTAACTATAAAATCACTTTAGCTGAGACTCAATCCTAAATGCAACTATAAAATCACTTTTAGTTGACACAATCCCATCCACAACCATAGAAATACTCCTTACTGGCACTAACCTAAACGAACTATATAATCAATTTCTAACAGACACAATCCTATCCGTAATCCATGAGTCATCACAGAGTCAGTGTACCAACAAATACGAAACTAAAAATACGCTTTACCACCTTTTTCGCCCAACCAAAGAATGCCCCTATGCTCACTTTTCTCAGAAGAATCTAAACCAAAACCTTAAATCCAAAATACCTACGATTTCAAGCATTTAAACATACCTCGATCTTGCTTCTTCTCCCCACTTCTTCTCCCTCTTCTTCCTCTTCTTTTCTCTATTCCTTCCTTGGTTTACGTTTTGCCCTCGCAAAATGAGACCAAAAATGAATTTTGGTTTATTTTGGTTTGTCTCATGGCCTTTTATACTCCCATATTTCTCCTAATTGCAATTAAGTCCTTAATCTTTCAACAATTGCACCACACTTTTATTATTTTCACTTTGGCATACTATCTTCTTTGATTATGCCCTTTATGTCCCATTTGATCAATTACTTACTTTACCTCACTCTATGACTACATTCCTGGTTCATAAATTTATCATTCTCACCATTTCATCCCGAATAACAACCCTAAAATATTACAAGTAATTTCACAAGTATTATTACGCTCCCTTTATAGCTACACGCACTGCACTTTCCTGACTTTGCTACACTAACACTCTCAACCCACCCATGCACATCGGCCGGACCCATTATCCCACCTCTAACCAAGACCCACAATTTAGCTTTTGACTAATCCAGTCCAACTCTAAGCGGGCTGTGAGCTAAAACAAGTCAAATGGACTCGACATTAAAATATTAAAATACAATAAATTGCAATTTTGTAAATTTTATATTTTATAAAATAAAGCTATTTGAAATACTTATGTTTATTTTTATCTTCTTATTAGATTAAGGCAATAAATTATGAATAATTGACATGAATAATTTAACCTTTCACACATCTTTTTTAAGTAGTCTCACTTTGCAATAATATGTGTATACATTTAATTTTGGGAAGTGCCTTATTGTTTTGGTCATAACCGATTACTCAATTACAATGTTTTAAAATCTGACCGGGTCCGATTAATCTGTATTTTAAACCGCTTTGAGAAGTCGACCGGCATTGAACCGCTCCAAACTGCGGTCAAAACCGTTAAACCGAGCCTGATTGACGGCTTTTGAAATCAAATGGTCCATTCGACCTTGAAATATCCAATAAAAATGGGCCACACCTTCCATAAATGAAAGCCTACGCTTCTCCTCGACTAATGCTCTCAACCCACCCATGCACATCGGGCGTGACCTATTATCCCACTCCCAACTAAGACCCACAATCTCAGCCTGACATCGTTTCGCTGCCGCCAGACTCCATGCAGCAACATTGAGCCCTTTGATTTTCTCCCTTCCAGGTGTTTCCATTTTATCGAAAATCGATTCGTTTCTCAATCACCAAATCCACTATAACAAATGGAGAATGCTTCCTTCTCCATGAGTTCAATTTCAAAGTGGAATCTATTTGCCTTTATAAGATTTAATTCTCAAGCTATTCTCAAGGGAGAAGTCGCCTCACGCTAACTATCTCTTTTTACCAATTTTCTTCAAAGTTGATTGTCTTTGACGCAGGACTTGAAAAGGTGATTGAGATCCCTGACCCCCACCAAGATGTATGCGTGAGGGATCACTAGTGAACCCCCTACAATTTCTTTTTATTCGCTATGATCTTCCCATGGTAGAGTAAGCTATATATAAATTAGCTGGATCCTCTAAGGAACCTCAAGTTTCCATATATTCTTCCATATTCCTTCGAGGTGAGTCCGTAGTTGGTAAGGAAAAGGGTGTATGCAGATCTAACCGAGAATTTCCTATCTGTTGTCGGGGGCTCCATTACCCTTATGTAATATCTAAATATACCCTAGCAGTTTTCGGACTTGTTTAGGGTATATTAAAAGCTAAATGGAAATTTTTCGAAATAAAATAAGAGACCCGGAATTAATATTAGAGACAAGGGTAAAGTGGTCATTTACCACTTGAGGACATAAAAGGCATAAAAGCATAAGTTTATATGCAATTATGGAATTTGAGGAAAGATTAGGGGTTAAATTAGAATATGGCATAAGTTGCTTTGCAAAAAGAAAGGAGTTTAAGGACCTAAATGCAATAATGAAAACTTAAAACCAAAAAAATGGGTTTTCTTGTCTTGGCCAAACATGGCCTTAACAAAACATGGATAAGAGCAAATTTGGTCTCATTTTTGAGAGACCAAACCGTAGAGAGAGAGAGGGGAAGAGGAAGAGAAGAGGAAGAAGATGGAGGAGCAAAAAGGTATGGAACTACATGGAATTCTAAAGTTTTGTATGAATTTCCATGCTCGATGATTAAGGTTGTCTCTGCATCTAGGTTTTGCTAGGATTTCTTCCTAACCCTAAAATTCTTAAAAGTAAGCTTGGTAAAACCTTAAATAGTACAAGAAGCATATGAAATCCTCTCTTTGAGGATGAATTCATAGTTCAATGGCAAGTAATTGAGTTAGGGTTTAGAATAAACCCTAACTAATCTACATGTTAGAGTTATTGTCACGCCCCCGATCCCGGTCCGACCCGGTTGGCGGATCCGAACCGAAGTCCGGGGCGCGATACTATCTATACTATATATTATACTCTACTCGTGCAGACTGGGGACTCTATCGAATTGCTCTTTCTCGTAGTCAGATCGTAGAGCCTACTGGGTGCACAAACAATTTCGTAATAACAAAATCATTTGTACATATACAAAAGAACTACCAACGGAGTGGTGTCCACTACACCCATACAATAGTAAGGCTGTGAGTCCCATCTACTTATACATGTACTACCATTACAAAACATCGTAGATCATATGTGCACAGAGCACTATCTCTCGAGTCGGCTCGCTTATCGATGTGGAATGTCTTGTCCTCTATCCTTGTCTTCGCTTCCTCACCTTACCTGATTGAACACTGCAAGTGCTTTACGCTTAGTGGGAATACAAGCATGGACAACCAATGGCGATCGTCATAGTTTATACATATGCATATTATCTATATATACATATTTATATAACTTTAATTACTTATCATCTCTAGCATTTCTATCAGATGTCAATCTTTTTTCTCTCTGCTATATATTCGGCGTTCGCCTATCTCTTATCTATACTTTTATCAGATTCCTATTTCTACTTTAGATATTCCTATACTCTTAATATGTGTTTATCTTTCACGTCATTATATGTCTTTTCAATGTTCCTATTCTTTTCGGTTACGATCATGTCTCTAGTCTATATCTTTTCATCTTCTATTCTAAGGATTTATCATTCTAAGTGTACTATTACTTATATCATTTCTTAGATTGTGTATATTTCATGTCTTATTTTATGTAATGGCTATACTTCCATGCTATACTTTCATTCTTCATTTCATATTTGTACTATTGTATACTTCATATACATTTGTAATGCTCTTATTCTATCTAGTATACTTTGTGCTTTTGCATACTTTCTCAGAATTTTCTGTTGTTTATATACTTATTTTCATAGCAAGTTATACTGCATTTTATTCAGAATCGCCTATACTTTCACTCCGCATAGCAAGTACATGCTTCTCATATCATATCATATCATATGCATTTTGTGTATACTTTTCTTTTCTTTATATTCATGCCTCGCAAAATACCTTAGGAGCGGATACTTTAGGCCAACTATGTAAAATTCGAAGGTACTATCACCGTACGACAAAGGATTTCGTCTTATGTGTACCCGAAGGTACTATCACTGTACGAGAAAGTGATTTCGGTCTATTGTGGTGACTTTTGCGGGGCCACCTGATCCAAATGGGATCTATATCACTTCACTCCAAACTGGGCCTCAATATCTCGTCTCTATGAATATGTCATGAAGAATTGTATCTTCCTATGTGCATGCCTATCTATCCCTCTACCAGTCCTAAGTGCATAATTAGTTTTTATTTCATTTTTTCTGCATATCTCATAAGCATTGAATAACTATTGTTATCATATTTGCTTATGCATATATACTATCGTTACTTTACTCCGTGATATTCTCATATCTCGTAGTTTCATATTACTTGCTCTCATATATCTCTATATTACGATAGTCATATCTTTTTCTATCATTTAGTTTTGTCTATCATATAACATGAATGTATCTATGCACCTTTTGTATTCATATATTCATATAGCTTTCTCTATATTCATATCTCTTTTATATCATTTACGTATTCCTCATTCATGTCTTCATTCATTCATATACTTTCTATATTTTTATCATGTTCCATCTTATCTGCTCATGTATGACAATCATATACTACAACATATAATCTATATTCATATGTGTTTATCAATTGTGCACTTTAGACTATCGTATCTTATGACATATCTTATCATATCTTACTTATATCTTATGACTTATACCTATCAAATCTTATGACATATCCTATATTAATATCATATTCATGTTTTATGAAATATATCTATACATATATTGCATTTTCTATATTTCCTTGTTCTCATGGCTATTTATTATTATAAAGTACTCATACATTTATGAAGTATGATGTGTATGAAATCACACCTCATTCATATATTCTTATTCCTCTATGAATCTATTTTACTTAGGAATTGGAATCAATCCATTCGGATCATCCAAAATAAAGTTATGACATTTTTATGTCAACTAGTCATTTTACCGATTTTTCTAGGGACAGTTTGTATTACTCATTTTTCCGGGGTCTTAACTTCATATTTTGACATTATGTCCTTATAATCATTTAAAGCTAAGGTGCTAAGGGTTCTATTCCAACTGGAATCACCCAATTCGGAGTACCGGAACTCAAGTTACGTCCGAAACAACCCGGACTTCTCTATGTTCAACACTGAAACCAGAATTTGGTTTGCACATGATCCCACTTCGAGTGGATTTTTGGGCCACTTAGAGTCATAATTTGACGATATCTATTTCTATATGGATGGTTCTCCTTGAAGTCTATTTTAATTGACCACTTGAATCACTCAAATCGGATAAGAAATGAGAAAGTTATGGCCAAAATACAAAAACTGGTCAAAACTGGAAAACAGAACAGGGGTGTACCGGTACATGTCTAACATGTACCGGTACATGTTGGCCAAAAATGACCAGAACCTAACATGTACCGGTACATGTTCAGGGTGTACTAGTACATGTCACCAAAATTGCACATACGTGTATTTTCTCCCTTTTTTTCCATATTTTCAACCCCAACAACTCTATACCTCATAAACACTTCAAGACTACTTCCAAATTCATCTTATGATCTCTTTTCTACTCAATTTATCATTCAATACACCTCTTATGAACTCTATTGAACTCAAACACGCTTTCTATTCATCTCTTATATAAGGCCTGGTGGTTTTATCAACTTTACATTCAGAAACTTGGTTAGGATGACATCCTAACAAACCCTAAGTTTGGGGCAAGCTACTAATCATGTAATTGTATGGAAATTCATACAAGAATTCATAGGTCCATGCAAAAATCCCAAGTTCCATACCTTAATTTGGCTTCTCCGTCTTCTTCCTCTTCTTCTTCTTCTCTCCTTCTCTTCTCCTTTTCTTCTCCACCGTTTTTTTTTCTTTTGGGAGCACCAAAATATAAGATATTTTGATCCCCACCTTAAGGCTATGTTCTGCCAAGACAAAAACCCATTTTTGGTTTTAAGTTTTCTTAATTGCATCTCGTCCCCAAATTCTTCCCGCAAATCAACTTATGCCAATTTCTTATCTGACCTCAATCTTTCCTCTTTATGACTTTCATATCCTTTAATAAATTACAAGATTGCCCTGTATCTTGTAAACTCTCTCCGGTCCCTCATTTTATTTTCCGAAAATTCATATTTAATTTAATATACTCCTAAACAAAGTCCAAAACCAAGTGAGATATTTCGTGTTAAGTGCTTATGTAAGGGTTAGGATCCATATTATAGTTGGCTTGACTGCATCTATGATAGCTTTTTGAAAGAAGATAAGTAGAAAGAGGATTTGAATAGAAAGAGAGATTTCAAGATGAATATGAAATGGTTTTGATATGCGTATGAAGTATAGAGTTGGCTCGAGGTGAAAAATATGGAAAATGGGAGAAAAATACATATCCCGCATTTGCACCTCGTACTGGTACACCTTGAACCCGCACGCATGCTTAGGTTCCGTCGATTTGTTAACCTGCACGGCAGACAGTCGAGCCGATCAGACGGTAAAGGTTCTCGTTTTCTCCTCGCTTCGACTGGGCCAGATTTTAAATTTATAACTCGCTTCAATTCTTATCCGATTTGAGTGATTCAAGTGGCTAATTAAAATAGACTTCAAGGAGAACCAAACATCCAGAAATAGGCATCATCAAATTCTGATTCTAGGTGGCCCAAAAATTCACTCAAAGTGGGGCCATGTTCAAGCCAAATTCTGGTTCCAGTTTTGAACATAGAGTAGTCCCGGGTGTCTAGGTCATATCTTGAGTTTCGGTGCTCCGAATTGGGTGATTCCAGTTGGAGAAGAACCCTTAGAACCTTATATTTAAATGAGTACAAAGACCTAGTGTCAAATATGAAGTTAAGATTCCTGAAATGACAAATCCACATGCAGGTGCCGTGAAGTTGATTTTCTTCACGGCTTGAAACTGCGACAATTCCTTCATAGACTCCATTATGGGTATTCTTCGACTCTATGGAAAGCTCATTGAGTCTAGAATCTAACCATATGCTATTTAATGGCATTTGGTGCCCATATCTTGTCTGAAAACTGAGTTGTTGTACCAAGTGTACTAATCGCTTGGTTAAAGTTAAATGAAATACATGGTAAGAAAGGATATAGATATGAACAAGAAATAGAAATATATGTAGATTTGATATGTAAAAGAGTATAGGTAAGAAAATACCTACGGGTATCAAAAGTAGTCTATGTTCCTCGCATTCTACTGAGATAGAAATGCTTGATAACATACAAGTATAGAAATGTATAGGGATATGTCAAAAAGATATGATAAGTATATGTCAAAAGATATGATAGGTATATGTCATAAGATATGATAAGATATGATAGGATATGTCATAAGATATGATAGTCTAAAGTACAAGAATGATAGGCACATATGAATATAAGATTATATGATGTGAACATGTGATCACATATTATTAAACGAATAGATGGAACATGATAGAAATATAGAAAGTATATGAATAGATAAAGACATGACAAGAATACGTAAATGATATGAATATATGATAGACATACCGAAAGGAATAAGAAGGAACATGCTAGGAACACATGATAGAAAGACATAAATGATAAGAACGATAGAGATAAGCAAAAGATGACAAAACATAGGAATGAGTACATGTACACAAATGATAGGTACATATATGAATACAAGAGTGCATAGATGCATTCATGATATATGATAGACAAAAAACTAAACGAGAAAAAGATATATGAATATATGTATTATGTAGATATATGAGAACCGTAATATGAAGCTACGATATGAGAAACTAATACGTATTAAAGTAACGACAGATATATTGTATAAGCAATCATGATAACAATAGTTATTCATGCTTATGAAATATGTACGTAAAAATGTGATATGAAATATCCGATCATTCGCTGTAACCCAAGAGAGATGACAGACAGACATGCCTATAGGATAGCCAGGCAAGATACGATATTACGTGATACGTATATCAGGCCCTGGGCTTGTCGATGTGACATGCATCCTGCTTCAGGATTACGCCCCGAAGCAAGCATTACATAGCACATGGTATAGGTCACTGCCTCATACAAGGATGATACATGGATAGTACTCTGGCATACAAATAGAGATCACTGTCTCAGATAAAGGATAGTACTCTCTGCACATACAGTTATTTCCTTTATCCGCTTCTAAGGTATTTGCAGACATGAAACCAAAAAGGAAATGACATGTATAGAATATATGACATGATACGTACATAACATCGCTATGCGATGAAAGTATAGACAGTTACAAGAACAAGAAGTAAAGTACAAGATGACAGTATATGAAAAGTATATGAACAATATAGTATATGAAAGAGAAAAGTATATGACAAGTATACGAGTACAAGAAATAAAGTGGCAATGACATGAAATGTATATGACAGATAAAGATATGAAGTACAAGATATGAAAAGCATTATATGACTATCATATGAAAAGTATAAGAGGAAAACAGTATATGAAATGAACAATACATGAATGTAGGTATATGAAAATAGTACATGAACAGTACATGAATATAGTATATAGAAAGTACAAAGTATAATACACGAAAAGGATATGAACAAGTAAAGTACAGAAAGTAGATAAAAGAGAAAGGTATATGAAAAGTATAGTATATGAAAACACATGAAAACATATGAAAAACATATGATAGTATATGATATGATAAGAAAATATAAGTCTTATACTCCTATGGGAGAGATATGAGATGAGAAGTAGGGATATGTAAAGCATAGAAACAGAATGAATAAAGAAAAGCATAGATAAAGGATATGCCAAAGACATAGAATACGTGATCGAAAGAGATTAACATGCAATAGGGGCAAAGTATATGTGATAGATAAGAACAAAGTTATATGAATATGCATATGTATAAGCTTGTGGACGGCCACCATTGGTGGTTGTCCATGCTTATGTTCCCACTAAGCGTGAAAGCTTAAAGACGGTGTTCAATCCGTGTAGGTACTCGAAGAGGAGGCTAGAGGATGGTGACATTCACATCGCCAGAAAGGTGCCATCTTTTAGAGATAGGTGTCACCAAATACTGCCTTCGCACTTCCACATGTTTTGTAATAGAAATCTGTATTGTATAAGTAAATGAGACTCAGATATGTGTATAGATTTTGATGGACACCACCTGGTAGTTCTTTTGTATATGTGTCATTTAAATTACACTTTGTTTCTTTTCATTATGTAAGTGAGTGATGTGGATCAAAACATCAAATAATAAATTTATAATCGTTATTACCTAAGGATTATTATCTAATCCTCAAAGCAATAATGCCATGAAACTTGTTTGTTGTGTTTCTTTTGCAATTATACTCGATTAAAACGGTTTCTTAAGAATAGCTGAATTTCTTTCCTCGGTTTTGATCCATGATTCCGCAAGGGACAGGCCGAACAAGTAATAAAGTGGATTTAAGTCCGATATCGATCCCACAAGAGATCCTGGAAGAATTCTGAATCAACTACCCTGACTACTCAAGCTCTATACCATTTGGACTATGATTTGCAATTGATATATCCCTAGCAACCTTGGAAATAATGAAAGAATGAAAATATGTAAAATAAGAATAAAATGAACTAATGCTTAAACTAAAAATAAAAATATAAAGAAATAAACCGGGGCATTTAGCTTTAAAGGGATGCATTGAAAATACAATGAATAGAAACATCAATTCCGCATACCTCAGAATTGCTTCATGAACTTCGATTTAGAATCCGCTCCAATGGATAAGGTACTGCTACGTGGATCTCTCCCTAATGACATATATTTCATCATCTAATCTTCCGTTCTTCGAATGCAGAGGATTAGATAACTACTTTAACTGAAGGTTCTTGCTCGGCATTTTCTTTCACTATACCTGTATCACGGACTATAAACCTTACCCAAGACATAAAGGCTACGGTTTACACTATACTAAGGTTTCTCATCCTCAAATTGGAAATACTTCATTCTTTCCTTGATTAGATCCTTGCTAACACGGGATTGAACTTACTATTCGAATTTGTAGGAACTCTCTCTTCATTTTAATTGATAAGTCATTCAACTCATTCTCGCTTCAAGGAGAAGAAGATTTATCGATTAGAATTCACAAAGCCCATTAGATCCCCAATATTAGGTTCAGATACCCTCGGGATATTGTTCAATACTCAGAATGCCTCCGTGTCACCTCGCAGGGCCCCCAAAATCAGAGTACGAAACAATCCCATTAAGGTGTATAGGACACTCGATATTCGATCGACACAAAAATAAACAAAACCACAGCGTATCTAAGCTCAAGTTCAAGAATTCGATAAATTTCTCGTAGAAAGATAAATTTAACAACAGAGTAAATTCAACGGAAGTCGGGTTTCTAAATTACTTAATTACACTTTAACGGTAGTTCCTCGAATGTAAGAACTACTATAAACTAAATCGGAAGTTCGAATCTAAAATTTGTTTGACTTCAAACGAATCCAGCACTTTGAAGAAAATATCATTCCCCGCATTCAAATTTTCTTCAACTTCAACAACTAACATCCGTGTCCGTAATTCAAATGCTAACAATCTACTTCCATCTAATCTAAAATAACAATAAAATAAAGAAAGAAACAGTAAAATTAAAATAAACGAGCCTTGGCTACTCCAGACTTCTCTTTCTCTGAGTCACAAGAGTCGCTTCTTCGCAGTACCGCAGATTATGTGGTCTGGAAGTCAGCCCCAACTTCATGCACCTATTTGTGATTTCAAAATAACTGCCCATTTGTTTGTTCATGTCGCAACTCCATTTGTTTGTCGCGACCTTGACTTGATGTCGCGAATTTCCCCTTTCGCGTCGATTTCCACCGCTCTACTTATGAGTTTGCAAAGTTCGATGTCGCGATTTCAATCATATACGTCGCTACTTCACTCTTCCCGATTGAGAGCTCTTTGAGGTCGCGACTTCAATCATAGTCGCGACTTCGCTTTTCCGTTCGTCCCAGAGCGTGTTTTTATTTGCCATGCATTTGCCTTTAACAATATCCCTTCGATATGATGTCGCGATAGCTAAATGACCGCGGATCTTCTTTCCTTTAACCGATGTCGCGACTCCACCAATGATGTCGCTACTTCTTTGTAACTCCATGTCGCTGAAGAAGCCGAATGACGCCGCGATTTCACTCTTCTCGGCATTGAGGAGCCTTTGATGTCGCTACTAATCACACGCCGCGACTTCAATGTTATGCTTATGAGCCTTTTCGATGTCGCGCGAAGCTTTTCTTTGTCAGTGGACTTGCGCGATCTCTCGACCTGATGTCGACAATAAATGATGTCGCGCTTACCTCCATTCTTTGTAAATCGCTGTCGCTACCACCGGCGACGCCACAACCTCCTTTCTTATATCTCGGCGTCGCGACTAATCGGCGACGCCGCGACTCATGATTCCAGAATCATGTCACATCATCGACCGATGTCGCAACCATGATACTTTGCACCGATGTCGCTAATTACCAGCGACGCCGCGAATTCTATTTAAATAGTCGATGTCGCGACCACTAACCGACGCCGCAACCTGACATTTCTTTGCGCCTTGATGTCGCTGACCATCGACCGGCGTCGCGCGGCATCTTCTCGAAATGTTGTTTGATGTCTCTATTCGCTCTAACCGCCGCGAATTCTATGTTCGCCTTCGCGATCTTTGTCGCAACTTCTATTCAAAGGTCACGCACTCCATGCCCATCGCTGCTTTCACTCACGCACTGGCGGTGTCGTTAATATCACGCCCGCCCATCATTAATTCTCGTCGTATGATTTGGAGTTTCGTTATACCTCCTTTACTTGATTAATGTCAAGGTCGCTGAATTTCAAGTCCTTTCTTTCAAAATTAGTTGCACTTCCATTTACTTGAGTAGTTATCGTTTCGCGGCTTTGTAGTCGCCTCCTCGTCATGTAATTTCATGGTGGTATCACGACCCATTTATCTCCGCTTGCGTCGCGACGCCGCACGATGTCAGCGACGCGCAATGATGTCGCTGGCATGAACTTTCATTCAATCGCTTCTTTTATTCTCTACCAAGTCATATTTTGTCTCAACTCCTTTCTTCAGGTCACGACTTCACTTATTCACTCTTCAGTTTCTTCTTCAAAGCCAAATTTGTTGAGGTCGTGACTTGGAATTGCTGAAAATCGCACTTCCTATCGCGACTTAAGTTCCAATGATTTCAAATCATCAGCTGATTTCTTATGATTTTTGATAAATTTGTTTTTCTCGTATTTTCCGCAAATCGAATTTGATTTAATTATCGCTAAGTGCATAATTCAACGCACTACTATAAACTCAAAATGATTAAAAATCTAATAAGTTGACTCATCAATATGTAAAATGATTTGTTATTACGTAAATTGTTTGTATACCCACGTACAAGTACAAATCCCTCCGAGAAAGAACAGTCAATGAGAGTCCCACATGTGATAGTATATAGATAGTATAGATAGTATCACGCCCGACTTTTGCTCTGATCCGCCTAATCGGGCCGGGATTGGAGCCAAGACATCTATCTTTGCATCAGATCTCGCCTTAAAAATATTGTTGTGAGAGTGTCTTTTATATGGGAGGGAGTGCTCTCAAGAGCTTCCCATTTTCAGCCCCGCCTAGGGTCCCAATAGGCTTCTGAACCATCTTAAAAGAGCCGCCTATGGGAGATCTCTAACGCCAAACTGATCAACCGCTTGTCCCCACCCACACTTATCTCCAAATGTGGTATCTTGTCCATTACAAATCACATCCTCACACCTTTGTTTATAACTTTACCGCCAATGCTATCCTCCATGCATAGGCCATTAATCTTGTTTCTAGCCGCTAGAGAAACTTATCTTCCTTCTTACATATCGCCGGATACTAAACGTGACCATAGCTTTTATTTTCTCGAGACTAAATTTTCCAGCCAAGTTTCAGGTTGGAAAAATGGTCAGAATATACACAAACTTCTCTCTATGATAACAAAATAGAGAGGTAAAAGGCTATGAGAACTTATAATGTCGTAGATGAATAACATTAAGCCTGAGTTAATTACTTTATCGACCGAATCTTTAAATACTAAGCAAATGCAACAACAAATCCTGAAGTTTAGGCCTCATTAACAACCCCTATTAGGCACTACTAACAACCTCACTAATTTTTTCAACAAGAACCATAACCCACAAAGTTAGGACCCAACACAACTAAAATCTAACTAAGTAAACAAATAACAAATGAACTCACTGAAAGTGTGTTGGTTCTACTATGTCCTTTTTGTGAACAGAAACCAAGACAGTGGTGAGACATGTGTTAAGTACATCAGAAAGTCCTTAAGTAAGTGGAGGGATCACAATGGTCCGCTATACCCCCCTTGCCTTAAACTCTTATCGTCTTGTTGACATGACTTTCTTAGACATGTACTAACAAGTTACCACTTACAACCTTAGGTTTTGATACTACTAAAGAAGGTCTTTTAAAAAAGATTAAGGAGTTTGAATTAGCCTAAAACAGACCAAATAAGGAACAAATGAGGTAAGATGACTTATTTGATTGGATGGTTGAGGCGTGCAATAACACTGTCCCTAAAGTAGATTCGCCCTCCTCTGGTTTATAACCTCAAAAGAGGAACCGATGCTCTACCCCTAGATTCAATAACTAGACTTCGCTAGATCTCGCTTCGTGCACTCGCTTGGTAAGATACAAGACAACTCGAATTAAATGATGTGCCTCGCTTTAGTATGAAAGCACTTCAAGCTTATAGAGAGTGTCTGGGGAGCACTCAGAGTGTTATGAGTGCTCAGCTAATTTAAAGAAGAAAAGAGTGCTCTGAAGCACTTAAGCAAGAGTGGAGGAGATCTCGAGAGAGATCTCGTTATGAAGTGAGTGAGAAATGAAGGAGGGGCAATCTTTATACTGTGGAGCCTAAATCCACCCTCTCCACAAAAGGTGCCAAGCCGAAAAGAAAAATCATTTCATTTGACTTGGTTAATGAACAACAAATTAAATTGCTAAATGACTTCACTCAAATTGAAATATCACAAGATATTTCTTCAAGTTATTCTCACTTAACTCTCCAACAATCCCCCACAAAGTATAAGTGTGTAGAAGAAGAAGAAGACTAGGAATGGAGGAATAGAATCCAATGAGATCCGTGCCCATAGGCTATGGACCAGTTTTAGGAACCCGTGAATTAAAAATTTATGAACCAATGTTTCTTTTCGTAGGACTCAAGGAACCTATCATCCACATTCGATTTCATGGAATAGGATAAATATTCATGAGAGCTCTAGAGAATATGCCTGATGTTTTCAGGAAGTGGCCCCACTCCACTCATAGGTGAACCCATTAAATGTGTTCCGTGATCTAAACACACCATCCATAAGTGAATATGGTATTCATTAAGAGCTTCTTACACTAACCTCAACCACGCATTAAATTCCATCTACACCATAGTGGATGAATGTCGATAAATATAAATGATGGGAGTAAATCTCACACCAATATATGACTTGTTATTACCTATATGAACCCACTACATAGGATTCCATTCTAGCAAGTGCTAGGTTACCATCACCTTGACTTCAGACAGGGCAAAACCCCATCCCCCTCGATGTTTGTTCCACTAGTTTTATATGTAGTGGTTTAGTCAAAGGATCAGCCAAATTCAACTCTGACCTCACAAAATGTAGGGATATAACCCCTGTCTTAAGCAAATGTAGCATAATATTGTGCCTTAGGCGTAAATGCCTATTCTTCCTATTAACATTTTACTTTAGCTTTAATATCGCAGCTGCTATCACGACACATGATATAGACTAAGGCCGTCTCTGGCCCATAAAGGGATATCTGACAATAGATTTTTGAGCCACTCAACTTCAAAACTTGCCTTTTTTAAGGCTATAAACTCGACCTCCATAGTAGACCGAGTAATGCAAATTTGCTTAGATGATTTCCAAGAAACTGCACCTCCTCCAAGGGTAAAAACGTACCCACTGGTTGATTTCATCTCATCCGAATCAGAGATCTAGTAGACATCACTAAATCCTTCAAGGACATTTGGAAATCCATTATAACACAAAAAATAGTCACCGGTGCCTCTCAAGTACTTTAGTACTCTACGAATGGCAACCCAATGATCCGATTAGGACTTTGGGTGTACCGACTCAAGCTTCCAATAGTGTAGTCAATGTTAAGTCTACATACTTTCCAAGCATTAGGCGCCCAATTATCTAAGTACTACTTGGGCAAATACTCATGTTCTCTATTTTCTTAGCTATGAGTTGGGATTATAAGGAGTTGACACCGGTTTACAATCAAAGCACCAAAACCTCTTTTTTAAAATCATCTCACATGTTCTTTGTGAGTTGTTGTCATTAAGGGTTCTAGTTATTTTAATTCCTAGAATCATCTCTCAAATCTTTTCCTAGATCTTTATATCAAACTTCGATCTTAGAAACTCTTGGTATTAATTACAACTAGTAGAGTTAGTCCCAAATATAAGCATATCGTCAATGTATAAAACAAATGATGCATGAGTTAGCTTAAACTTTGTTATAAATGCATTTATCAACATCATTAATGGAAAATCCATTAGATATCAACACATGATCAAATTTTCTATGCCATTTTTTGGGTGCTTATTTTAACCCATAAAGCGATTTAACTAGCCTACAAACTTTTTTTTTCTCTACTCCTGGAACCATACACTTTCCTGTGGATCCATAAATTTCCTTTTGCACTTCCATTCAAAAGGTGGTCTTAACATCCATTTGGTGTATCACTAGGTTATGAACCAAAGCAATTAACACCCTAATCAAGGAAATCCTTATCACATGAGAAAAGATATCAAAGTAATCTACACCTTTCTTTGTTTAAAACCTTTAAACTAAACGGCCTTATATTTCTCAATCGACCTATCCGATTTAATTTCAAAGATCCATTTACAACCTATGGTTTTAGCACCAAGAGTCAAGTTTACTATCTCCCTAGCATGGTTATGCATTATTGATTCAATTTCATTGTTAATGGCCTCCTTCCATAAAGGCATAAGATGAAGTCATAGCCTTATAAGATCTAGTCATCATCAATTAGAAAAGTGTAAAAGTCATCACCAAGATTAGTTTCTTTTCCTTTTCCTTTTACTTCTTCTCAATTCTAGTCTTAAGGATCACTAGACTCAATTCTAAGATTTCTTCAACTTGGTTGGCTGGGCTATTTGTTTTCCATGGAAAATATTTTCAAAGAAGTAAGCATTCTTAGTCTCACTGAGCACTTCCACTAGGCTATTTTCTCGATTTGATGACAAGAAACCTATATGTAGCACTATTCTACATAACCAATAAATGCCGATCAAAGGTTTTAGGACCCAATTTTCTTTTCTTTGGTTCTGAAAAAAGTACTTTTGCTAAACACCACCACACTTTTAAGTATCCAATGTTAGGTGTATATTATTTCCATAACTCACAGGGAGTCTTACTAGTCTTCTTGTGGGGTATTCTATTTTGAATATGACAAGGTGAGAGGCTAGCTTCCCCCACAAGTTCATGGATGCTCGAACTTACTAACATGGCATTCATCATCTCTTTTGTCTTCTATTTTTTTCTTTAAGCTTACTCCATTAGATTCAAGGGAATAAGTGAGGAGTGGTTTCATGTATAATTCCATGTTCACAAAGGTATTAAAGGTTGGACTCATATTCTCCACCCTTATTGGATCCAAGTCTCTTGATTTTCTTATTTAGTTGGTTCTCTACTTCATTTTTATACTTGATGAAAGCATCAATTGCTTCATCTTTGTTTCTTAAAAAAGATACACTTGTAGCCATCTTCGAGTAGTCATCTATGAAGGTAATATAAAACCTTTTACCACCTCTAGTCATGGTGTTTTTCAGTCTTCTAGGTCACTATGAATCAAACTTAATAGTTCTGACTCTCTTTATATCAATTTGCAAGATTTCTTTGTGGTTTTAGATTCTACGCATACTTCACATTTTCCAAAGTTTTCTAAGGACAATTTGGGAATTAAACTTAATTCAACCATTTTCTTAATATAAGAGAAGTTCACATGTCCTAATCTACCGTGCCAAACATCACACGAAATGACTTGTAAGCAGAAGACGAAGATGCTTTATTATTCAAGATTTCTGAAACATTCAACATAAAGAGACCTTGGTTATAATAATCCTTCCCAACAAAAGCATCATTCTTTGTTAACATTATTTTGTTTGACTTAAACATGATCTTAACTCCTACTTTCCTAAGTAGAGACACTGAAACTAAGTTCCAACGAATATCTGGCACATAGAGAACATTATTAAGGGTGAGAACTTTTCCAGAGGTTAGCTTGAGGAGAACTTTCCCTTTGCCAATCATCGGGGATGATCTCGAATCACCCATGAACACTTGTTCCTGTCCTTCTTTCACTATGGTGTAGGAAGTGAATGCACTTCTGCTAAGCCACATATGTTTAGCCCCAGAAGTCTACCATCCAACTCCTTCATCGTGGACCGTGCCTATCCGAGGAGACTAACACAAGAATCACCCTCGCTTCTCGCCTTATTTGCCTTTGGTTTGACTTTCTCAGTCTTTTCGATTGTGACATTAAGGTGCATGGTGTCCAGTTTGCTACAAACAAAGCAAATTCACCTTTCTTTTAAAGGTGGATTTCGACCTCGTTTGATGAGTCATTTAGTCCTGTGGTTTGTCTCTGTGGGTCTATTGAGTCTGGGGCCCTTGGTCTCTCTCTTCTACTACACTTGCCTTGGAGGATAACTCCTTATTCTTCAACTTTGTCCCTAGTTTTATTTTTTGTTCCTTCAACTTCTAATATGTATTATAACATCTTCGACATTGCTCTTTCGTGTTTCACGCTATTTTCAGAGCTTCCTTCTAAGAATCTGGAAGGGTCTCTATATGATAACCAACCACAAAAGGTTCATGTAATTTTATGTCTTCAATGACTAGGTCATTGACCAACATGTGGTAGTCATGGATTTGAGATGATACATCTCTATCCTCATTCATTTGGAACTTTCTAAAATTTCCTATGGCATATTTTTGTGTTCCAGCATCTTCTACTATGTATTTTTAGTCAAAACATCCCAAATTTCTTCGTTAATTTTATATTGACAATAAACATCAAATATTTCATTTGAGATTGTGCTAAGAATGGCATGCCTAACTTGTTTGTTCCCATTTTCCCATTTAAATAAATCTTTAGAGTCACTCTTAGGTTTTGGGTCTGTCAAGATATTCACTAGGTTCACAACATCAATGGCAGAATAAACCCTTTCTTGCCATCTCTTAAAGAATGTTCCATTAAAAGGGTCAATCTTGGAAGTGTTGGGATGGAACTAGGAGGTCTCCATCAATTCAAGGAATTGAATCTACTTTAAGATTGTTGTTTCTACTATGTCCTTTTTGTGAACAAAAGCTAAGACAATAGTGAGGATGTGTTAAGTACACCAGGAAAGTCCCTGGCAAGGGAGGGGTCGAACGGTCCGCTTATAGCCCACTTGCCTTGCCTTATTGTCTTATTGACAAGACTTTCCTAGACATGTACTTAACAAGTTACCACTTACAACCTTAAGTTCTCGATACTCACTCAAAGTTAAGGTCTTTTAGAAAAGATTAGGGAGTTTGAATTAGCCCAAAACAGACAAAACAAGGAACAAATGAGGTAAGATGACTTATCTAATTGGATGGTCGAGGCGTACAGCATTGTCCTTAATGGGGATTTGCTCCTCTTCCGGTTTGTAACCTTGGTGTAGGAACGGCGCCTACTCTCCAGATTCAATAACTAGATCTCGCCTGCACTCTAGTAAGATACAAGAAACTCAAACAATGATGTTCCTCCAATGTGCTTGCTATAAAAGCACTCGAAACTTATAGAGAGTGCTTAGGAGCACTTGAGAGAAAGAAGAGAGCTTGGAAGCACTTAAGCAAAAGAAGAGTGTTTGGTTAATTTTATTAGAAGAGAGAGCTCGAGAGAGAGATCTCAAGATGAAGTGTGTGAGAAATCAGTGGGGGAGGGGCACTTATATATGTGGAGTCCCACAGATCTCTCCCACAAAGCAAAGCAAAAGCTTGAAAAAAATCATATTTCAATTTGACTCAAGTTAACAAAACCAATTAAATTAAATTAAATTAAGTTAAATGACTTGGTCAAGTCAATTTGAAATATCACAAGATATTTCTTCACATTATTCTCACTTAACTCTCCAACAAAGTGCACTCCTTAATTTCAGCATTACTCTCTAACACTCCCCCATAATGTTGAAATTCACAACTCCTAAATATTTCCCAAGTATTCAAGCTTGTCTCGTGGGAGAGCCTTTGTGAACAAATCATCTAAATTACCATTAGTTTGCACAGCCATATTTATGCTCCTCCAATACCAACTCTTATGAAGGATGTCAGTTTCAATATTTCTTATGTTGTGATACATAGGATTTTGACATAGAAATAGCTGACTAGTTATCACAAAGAATGAGTTATCCCATGTTTCAGATTTCCCAACATCAATAAGCACTCGCTGTAGCAATATTGCTTGACAAGTCGAGGTAACAACCACATACTCAACTTCAAGATGATAGAGGCAATTGAAGACGTTTCTTTGAACCCATACCGCACTGTAACTAAGGTTAAAGATATAATCGGATTTGCTCTTTCGATCACTAAGAGGACTCATCCAATCATTACTTAAAGCCACATAACAAGATCATTAGAACTAGAGTACCACAGCCCATAAGAGCCGGGTTTTCTGAAGTATCCGAGTATTCTTAAGCACCCATGATGAATTCTACTTGGATTTTCAGATGAACCGAGACATTAAACTAGCTACACGCCTATCAAGAAGGACAAAGATACTTGAAACTTGGAACGGAGCAACTTCTATAGCTACTATAGACCGCTTGTTTTTATTTTTTGTAAATAATAGGCCTTTTATGTTTAGAAGATTGTTTATTCGTCTTGATTTCAAGAGGAATTTGGTTTCACATTGCTTAGTTAAATACTTAAGCTGACAAAGACAATTTAATTTCTCGCTTCAATAAGAAGTAAATCTTTTTTATTTATTCCTTGATCTTATGAATAATCTTTATTTTAAGTCCTCGTCCTATGATATAAATGCCATTGAAATTGTTGAAAATGAACATAATCACTCAAGAAAAGGAAAGTATCAAATGAAACTTATGTGAAACCCTAGAAAATTTACGATTTTGGAAAAATGGTAAAATAGTAATTTCGGTTGAAAAACCGAAATGTTTCTAGATTTCGGATGACGAAATAGACTTCTCTGTTGAAATTGTCTCGTGAGATTTAGCTACCACGTCGAATTTTGTCGGATTCCGAGGTAGTAGGGATTTCACGTTTTTCGACGGTGTTGATGACACATGGTATGTTAGGGATGCCATATGGCACCCCAATAGAGTGACACTTGGCAAAGCCATGGTCTACTGAGGAATGGCCTACAATTAGCCATGAGTGGAATAAAAATCCTACGGCTCACATTAGCCATGGGTGATGATGTCATAAAAAGGAATAAAAGAAAAAGGGGGAAAATCAAGGGCCACACATTTGGCTTGAGGAAATAGGGAGGAAACTTCCTCCTCTTGACCCATACGGTCAATGACCATCCAAATGGGAGAGAAAATGGCAAATGAGAAGAGAAAGCGAAGGGGAAATGAGATGAGAAATGAGAAAAAGAAAAGAAAGGAAATGAGGAAATGAACAAAAAGGAAAACGGTTCGTAGAGAGAAAATGAAGGAAAAGGAGAAAGGAGAGGAAAGGAAGATTTCCCGCTGACTACTTTTAAGTTCGACGGTTCGAGGATTAAAGTTGGTGCACGCAGCGCGATCTACGCATGACATGCCAAAAGTTTCTAGCTTCGACAACCCAAAAGGTAGAATATTTTCCTACTTTGTTTACTTTTAGCCTAAAGGCTATAAAATGGTAGGGGTTGCTTATGGGAGGCCATATAAATTAGTTCCGAGCCTTGGGACTAAGGGGTATGGATTTCATGACCGGTTTCACATAGTCACGATCATGAGTAAGGTTCTGACTGTAAACCGAAAGTTTCTAGGGTGTTATGGTCAGTTTTCGTTGTAATGACAATGATGAGAACCAGATTGGTTCATATGGGCTTATGGAGGACGGTGAAGTGCCTCATTGAATGGTCCCAAGTTGGTGACCCAGTTATGTGTTACGTTTGTCTGAATAACATGCAAAGGTGTGAATATGTTATGTTGATTCATGCTATTCGATGTATTATCATGGTTTGCATGGAGGTGTAGATTTATATGTATAAATTATAATTGTCCATGGTTTGTAAACGTTCATGTAGTGCTCATTCATGCATGTAACATGAAGGAAAGTGCATCGACATCATGCATTCTTATATGCACTGGCCACATCAGCACAAGCCCGGGTGTGGGTACATGGTTTATTCACCAAGGTCAGAAACGGGTCGAACTCCTGGGAAAATGGGACAAAGTCCAAGGTAGAGATTCACGAAAGTGTGTAAATGATCAAAATGATAAACTACATGTTTCATGGAGCAAGTCGAGTGCATCCCCTGGTGGTGAAAGTCCCAAATGTTATCTACTTCGCTAGGACATGAACCTCACGATGTGAGTTCGCGAAATGTTTAAACGCTGCAAGGGCGCCCTCATGTGTAAACCCGGAAATCCGTGGCCCACAAAAGAAAAAGGAAAAGAAAAATAAGGTTTTGATAAATAAAAATTGGAGGGTTTTCCAATGGTTTAGTCATGGTGTTAAACACTAATGACTGGTTTTATTCACACTTGGCATTCCAGGTGTGAGGGAGCTCAGCTGGGACTCAAATGAGCATGAGGGGTCGATCTCATGCATGATATAGACATTTCATAACAGTGAATAATTGTATGGAATGATTGATTGTTTATATATGTCATTGCATATGCATAAGAAGGAGTAACCTGGTAGGAGATTATCACTACCGGGCTTGTTTCACCTCGCCGACCTCTCTCGTGCACAGTGGAGTATCTAGGAGACGACACTCACTTAGAGGCCGCGTGAGAAGAACCGGAATGTGGCTTCGAGTAAATATTTTTGTAAACATGTATAACCTTTGTGAAACAGCATGGAACTATAAAAAAAATATAGTTGATTATTTTCTGGTGAGTATGGATGTATGGGTCTGATGTGGCCATTTTTACTCGTGTTTGGGTCTCATAGTATGAGACACACAGGTTTTTCGCAGGTTGACGGTGGTCAACGAGACCCCCCGGATAGGGGCATCACAACTTACCTTTGACATTTGCGATTAGGTCATATTAATCCTAATAGGATACATGGTTTAGTGAAAAGTGTGATTTTAAATTCCCTAGCATTTGAACCTATACTAATGTGTGAACTATGTTTAAAGGTAAAATGACCAAGAGACCCTTCAAGGCCAAAGTGGATATCGCAAGCAACCAAACTGACGAAATTAGTGCATACTCGATGTATGCGGCCCACGTGTTCAAGCCGCAGTGGGTATGAGATTGTCACTTTTTACGTATGACTACTCAAGATATGGTTTTGTTTACTTACTACACCAAAAGTCCAAACTTCTTTGATAAATTTCAGAATATAAGGCCGAGGTAAAAGAAATTAGGTGTCCATATCAAATGGGATTCTTCGGGATTTGACCGAGGCGGTGAATACCTATCCGGAGAGTTTAAGTTTTACTTAACTCAAGAGGATAGTTTCACAACCTGCAACCCTCGAACACCTCAAAGAAATGGAGTTGCGTAAAGGAGAACAGAACCTCATAGACACAGTGAGATCGATGCTTAGTTATTCATCTCTACCTATATCGCTTTGGGGATATGCCTTAGAGACCAAGCACATACTTATTGAACTTGATTCTTCTAAGCCTGGCCAAGACACCTACCGACCGTGGAATGGGCTAAGCCTAGTTTAAACCATATTCAGATCCGGTGCCCACTGCAAGCATGTCTTGAGAAAGGAACCACATAAGTTGGAATCTCGCATCAAGTATGTTTTGTTTATTGGATACCCTATAGGAACGAGAGGTGGACTTTTTTTATAGTTCCTCAGAGAAGAAAGTTATAGTGAGCACTAATGCAAAATTCTTCGAGGAAGACTATGTAAACAATTTCAAGCCTAGTTTAAACCATATTCGTATCTGGGGTGCTCCAACGCATGTCTTGAGAAAGGAACCACATAAGTTGGAATCTCAGATCAAGCATATTTGTTTATCGATACCCTAAAGGAAACGAGAGGTGGACTTTTTTATAGTTCCTCGTAGAATAAAGCTATAGTGAGCACTAATGCAAAAATTCTTCAAGGAAGACTATAAACAATTTCAAGCCCACGAGTAAGGTGGAATTTCGAGGGAGCTTGACTCAAATTTCAAGAATCGCTTAAACCATTCGACCTGACCTATTGTGCCATTGTTTCCAATGTGTGTTCAACTGAGGGAAAATGAAAATATACTGGCTGCGAAATACACGAGGGAACAAATAGGAACAAATGTAGATATACAAGTGGAACCGTAACAACAAGAAAATCAAATTCAAAATGATCAAGAGGATCTTTCCCGTAGAACCACAACAACTAGTGGAGCTTCGGCGTAGTGGGAGAACGACACGCAAGCCATCGAGATATCTCTTGTTGGGCGAATCATACCAAGCTATAACCATTGATAGCGAAAAGGATCTCGTAAATTATAAAGAAGCACTGGAGGATGTTGATGCACAGGAGTGGCTCAAAGCCATGGACCATGAGATGGAGTCTATGTATTCTAACTCAGTCTGGTCTCTCGTAGAGGCACCCAAAGAGGTAAAATGTGACGCCCCAACTCTAAGATAGATGTCGGCTCGAGGGTCACTTTTTTTTTTTTTAAAACTTATAACCTTTACACTTACATATTCATATAATGTTAAATACCTAACTTGTATTACATTCCTCGTAGCAAATGATTACAAACATAAATACAAGCTCCAAATATGGAAATGTTCAACATCTACAATATTTACATTGGTTACAAAATTTCATATATAAACAGACCTAAAGGTCTTCCAAAGGCACCTATGGATGTGTGGCCTTGGACCGATGATTGCCCTTCAGCTCTTCCGATTTCCTCTTCAGACCTACACCTAATTGAACACCCGTGCTAAGCTTTACGCTTAGTGAAAATATGACTTCTATTAAGAGTCACCACACTTCTATACAAATGCATATCACCCATATAACAATAATGTGATTCTTATCATTTATATATATATACTTATCATAACCAGCCCATTTCTTATCATCATCCATATACTTTTCTATGTCAACTTGTATTTTACTTTGCTCTTAATCGTATACTATCATCACAAAGCAAGCATATAGCTTCTCATATCAAGGTCATATATTCTCTACATTTCCTTGCATATACTTCATATTTCTTTTATGTTTCATGTCCGCATAAACCTTAGAAGCGGATACAGAAACCATGAGGGCCCCGAAGGTGTCAAGTATCATTGTGTGAGACAATGTACTATGCCTCTAATATGATACCCGAGGTATCATCACCGCATGAGATGCTGACCATCCATGAGTGCTCCTGTGAATATGATACCCGAAGGTATCATCACCGTATGAGCCAAAGGATCATCCAGAGGCCCTAGAATATGATACCCGAAGGTATCATCGCATGAGACAAAGGATTCATTCATGGAAAGGTTCCAGGCACCGTGGTGACCCTTTTCTGACCAATCACCCGATCCAAAACTGATCTATGTCACTCGACCCAAACGCGGGCCTAATATCTGTATATGCATGTCGCAAATCGCTTTTCCCTAATAGGCATGCCATCTATCCTCTACCAGTTCTACGTTGCATAATCAATAATATGTATTTTCTGTTTAGTATATATCTCTTATTCCCGAATAATTATTGTTATTCGGTAATCATATGTGATATATATATATATATATACTATCATTTATTCATATCTTTGCATTTTTCATATCTCATTATATGCATAAATAACTATGTTTGCCATGTATGCTTACGAGCTATTCATGAATTCATAATAGGCATTCATACAATGAATAACTATGATGCTTAGAAAACACTACTGTGTTTTCTGAACTAAGATGAGTTCCAACCTTATAAAGCTCTATTTTTGGATTCTGACTCAATGGGCTTTCCATAGAGTCCAAGAACACCCAAATCGGGAGTTCAAACAAGGAGCATGACTCTCCGAAGTTGAGGTCATGCGCACTTCGCCTTGACGAGTCACCCGGACCGACGAGCTGAGCTGTTACGACGAGCTCGCCTCTAACACCTTTGGGTCTGACATCTACTATCCTCCTTAAGCATATTAATGTATTCTGACTCAATGGGCTTCCAGAGTCCAAGAACACTCAAATCGGAGTTCAAACGGCTGAGTTATGACCTTCCGGGTTGGAGGTCATGCGCAATAACCTTGACGAGCCGGATTGTTACCGCTTGGACGAGTACCGCTTTGCACGGCGCAATCAAGCTGACGAGTACCGTTGACGAAAGCATCGCTGGACGGCAATCGTTTGACGAAAATCGCTTTGGATTCCAGCATCGCTTGACGAAAGTAATCGCTTGACGAGTACCGCTTGACGAGCATTGCTTCGATGAGTACCGCTTGACGAGTACCGCTTGACGAGTATTGTTTACCCAGCAATCGCGTTGGATTTGTGCAACGCTTCGACGAAAGCAATCGCTTTGACGAGTAATCGCTTTGACGCAGCAATCGCTTAACGCATCACTTTGGATGACCACCGCTTGACGACTTCGCTTGACGACTGCTTTGACGCACTTCTCACCCATTTGATCGTTCGCCAGGTAAAAAGACCATAACTTGGTCTACAGAGTCCGAATTGAGAAATTAAAAGCCTAATATCAATTTCTATTGATGTGGCACTTCTACAGTAGAAGGACTTACTGCCAAATTCCCTCTTATTTCTAACCTAAAAACTCCGTTCTAAGATCCGGCTAATGATATGGTCGACACAGGGAATTCTCTGGGTTCAACTTGCAACTGTGGACCCTTCAAACACATTAGGAGCCTTAAAGCCCTTCCTTAACTCAACCCTACAAGAAATGAGCTTTAGAGTTCCCAAACCCAAACCATACACAAGATAGAGGGTTCTAACCATGTATCTAAACTTTATAGTCAAAAAACCAGACTCCATACTCCCATAAGCCTATGCCAACCCAAAAACGATCCATACCCATACTCAAATTCCATACAACCCAAGACATGTATCCGTACTAATATTCACAGTTCCATACACACCTAGTTTACATACACATATTCATGGTTCCATACTTTTCTATACCAAATCATAGTTCCATACTAAACCATATTTCCATAATTTTCTATACAAAATCCTAGTTCCATACCTGTGATCTTCTTCTTCTTCTTCTTCTTCTTCTTCTTCCTTTCTTTTCTCTTCTCTCTTATCCGTATTTGCTCTCCCTTTCTCCAAGACCAAAATGAGATATTTATTTCTTGCCTTATCCTTATTCGATCTTATCCCCTTTTTTATTTCACTTCTCGTCCTCCAACTCTTCTAATACTTACAAATCAATTTATAATATTTTTACAATAGCCTCTAATCTTCTTTTTTTATTATTTGTAATTTTAACTTATGTATATTCCTACTTTGTTTTTATCTTTATTTTATTCCGAAAAAATATACTTTTTACCTTTTATTATACCCTAAACATTTTATAAAATTGTTAGGGTATAATTTGGGATGTTACACCCTCCCTTAAAAAGAATTTCACTCAAATTCATAACACCATTCAAGAGTTAAGTGATATCGTGCTCTCATAGCTGCTTCGTTCCTAAGTAGCTTCTTCTACCGTGGTGTCACAGAGAACTTTCACTAATGGTATTTGTTTATTCAAGAATCGTTTTACCTCTCGTTTAATGGTATTCGCCTCGTCATATGACAAATCTTCTTATGCTTGTATCTCTTGTATCGTAGTATGTGTGCGAATGTAGCCAGATTCAAGCATCGATTACGAAACACATCGTGGTATTGGCCAACTGTGAGGGAGTGCCAATCGATAGTTTTCACAGTGGCCAACACGCTCCAAAAATCTCATATGGCTCTATGAACCTGACTCAACTTGCCTTTCTCATCAAACCCAAGAATTTTCCTCCCATGGTGATACCTTTAAGAAGACCTTGTCTCTCACTTATATTCAATATCTCTCCTCTTTAGGGTCGGGCGTATTTCATTTTTTGTTCATCACTACCGCCCTTTAACCTCCGCCGAATAACTCAGACTTCTCTTCCAGATCTTTACTTTGTCCTGACCTACCGCCTCGCTTCATCCACACCCCGTCCAACACACAGAGCCCTACATCCCGCCATACAAAGCTCATATGGTGTCATACTCAATGCTTCACTGTACCATTGTTATAAAAGTAAATCCCATTAAGGAATATACCTATCCTAACTTCCCGAAAATTTATGACATAACCTAAGCATATCTTCGAGCACTTTGAATCAATCTCTCTGGATCATTCATCCTGTTTCAGGATGGAATGTCAGGATTAAAATTCCAGCCAAGGCTCAAAGTCGACCGTAATTCCTTCCAAAACCTTGATGTAAATCGCTGACTTATCCGACACAAATGTACAACTACGTGACACCATGCAATCGCACAACTTCACTATTATAACCCGTTAGTCGATCCATAGAATAGTCAATCCTGACTGGTATAAAATGGGCCGACTTTGTGAGTTTATCTATAATCACCCAGACAGAGTCATGTTTTTGTTGTGTGAGGGGTAAACCCGACACAAAATCCATGGTAATGTTATCCCACTCCATCGAGGAATCGGGAAGGGGATTTAACAAACCCAGGCACTTGGTGTTCAAATTGACTTATCGGTCGCCAAACACTTCTAGACACACAATTACCACATCTCTTTCATCTTTCCACCAATAAACCGTTTCAAGTCCTCGTACATCTTATTCCCTCCAGGATGGCATGGTAAATACCAGATTATGAGCCTCAAATAAAGAACTCATTTAGCTCTTTATCATTTGGCATACACATAATCTATGTTGGAAATACAAACTTCCAACTTCTTTCTCTAAAAATTTGGTCTTGTCACCATCTCTAACCATCCGTAGTTTTTCAGAGTTTTCATCATTTTCCTCACGTGATCTATAATCATTTGTTTTAAAACGGTTATGCTTTAATCGAGCGCTAACATAGCTCCATCATCTCCTGGGGCTTCCAATCACTCATCAGAGTGACATTGCTAACATCGCTCTTCTGGCTTAAAGCATCTACTACTATATTAGCCTTTCCGGATGGTAATCTTATGATGCAACATAATCCTTAATAACTCTAACCAATTCACCGGTCTCAAATTTAACTCTTCACAAGTTAGTACTGAGACCTTACACCTGGGTAAATTTACACTTTTCCCGTGATAAGTAGTGTCGCCATATTTTTAAAGCAAACACTACCGCAAATGCCTAACTCTAAGTCATGAGTGGATAATTTGCCCATGGCTTCAACTGCTTCGACGCATGCTTCACTACTTCTGCATCTCAGACACGCATCCTAAACCAATGCAATAAGCATCACTATACAAAGTATACTCTTTCCCGAGTAGGTCGCTACACACTTGCTTCAACCAAGATCCCTTTCAACCGTTCAAACTATTCGACATTTGTCCGTCCACTCAAACTTATCTCTTTCCCGAGTAACTGGGTGAGCTGAGAAGCTACACCGAAAAGCCTCACAAATCTTCTATAATAACCACTAGATCCAAGAAACTTCTCACCCTAAGCATTTTGAGGTGATTTCCAACTCACAACCTGTCAATCTTAGTTAGGATCAATCCCCTTATACTCCTCAAGCACACAATGTGGCCTAAGAATGAGACTTCTTTAGCCAAAAATCACATTTGGCCGAGCTTAGTATAACTTCTTTTCTTAACGTGCCTCTAAGACTATTCTCAGTGTTGTCTATGTCTCGTGCATCCTTAGAATAAGCACCAGATATCATCAATAAAACCTCACAACAAATTGATCCATATAGTAGCCTGGAAACCCCATTCATCAATCCATGAATGCCGCTTGCATTAGTCAACCCAAATGGCATGACCAAAACTCATAATGACCATATCGGAAAATCCTAAATGCGCCTCGCATTAATTCCTTACCCTCAACCTGGAGACACCGATCGCAGTCTATCTTCGAAAAGACACCCGCTTCCTTTCTAACCTGATCAAAATATTCACCCCCTGGGCCAATGGGTACTTCTGTTTTCATCAATACCTTATCGATTCGCCGATAATCGATGCACATCCGTGAGAGTGCCATCTTCTTTCACAATAAAATGTGCACCCTAAGGGATACACTCGGGTCGGATAAACCTTTATCCAAAAGTTCTTGCAATTGACTCTTTAGTTTTTCACCCGCTGAGCTATCCCGCATTTGCCCCTTGACATGTGGACTGCTCTCGGTACAATTTCTATGGCTAAGTCCACCTCTCTCATGGAATACCCGCAACTCTTCGTGTGGAATACATCCGGAAATTCCTCATCATCGATCTTTTCTACATCAACTGACCTCTCTCTTGGAGTCGGGTATCAAAGCCAAGAATGTCTCACATCCTTCTCATAATTCTCCTAGCTGCATAGTGGAGATGACATTAGGCATTACACTGATCCAATGCCTCAGATTTCATAATTAGTCCGTCGAGCATTTCAACACTACCGTCCTTTGTCCACAATCCACGATAAATTTCGCGGCGGATAACCAATCCATTCCTAGAATCAAGTCAAACTCCTAATGGTAAGGTTATCAAATCAGCGAGAAACTCTCTTGTTCAGATAACAATGACACCCCTATATATGTTATTCACACTAACGCCAGCCCCAACTGACTTTCAGTTACATGCACACATGCCACTTCTCCACGCCGGACTCACAAATACATGCTCATGTGCACACATATGAATGAGTAGATTCGTGGATCAATCAATGCATGCATTTCTATATCATAAAAGAAAATATACTAGCCTATAACCTCAAGAGATTCGATCCTCATCACGAGCCTTCATAGCATATGCTCAGGTCGTGCCGTGAGGCATGGGGACGATCCACCTCCGAAACTATGCCTCCTCGTCCCCTATGCTGAGATGGGCCACTACGACCCCTACCACGATCGCGAGTCGAAAGTGCAGGTCGATCTTCCTTCCGCTACTCTTGTCGGGCTTCCATTATCCCCTGAACTGAGGACACCGGTGCTTTCAAATGTTCAAGGCTTCCACACCCCAAACACTCTCTCACACTATCTCGCAAACTCCCAAATGCCTTCTATAGCAAAAACAGCTACTCAGAATTCTCCCGGTCTAAATGAAGCACTCTACCCGCACTACGTGCACCGGACCTTGCCTTCCAATTTCGAGCGGAACTATATTCGATCAAATGAGACTCCTCAGTTTCTTTTTCCCGAGGAGAACTAAGCCCTCTAGAAACTTCTCTTCTTTGAAATCTTTCCTGTCGCTCATTTCTAGTTTCTCTACTTACTGCGCCTGACCAATCGATAGAAATCCACTGGGCTTGGAGAGAAGCCTAGGTGCCAAATACTCTGGATGGAACTGCGCCCATCCTCACCGCTCTACACCGAAATGCCTGGCGAGACCAATTCCGGTGCATACTTACTAAGATGGCTAAATTCTTTTTCATATTCAACCACCGATAAGCTCCTTTGCTTCAAATTTAGGAACTGTTTCCACTTGGAATCTTTATACATCTCTTGTGAACATACTTCTGTCTCGAACTCTTGGATAAAGAATTCTATGTCGGGATTTGGAATCCTTGGACTTTAAGCACTAGTTTCAATTCAATCGTATGCCTCACCCCCGTAATAGTGAGATCGCATTACAATGCTCTCACATCAGAGGACATCTAACCTCTTCTAATACCCTTTCTAACTTTTCTAACTAGAATTTAGCTTTCTCTGACTCTTCCATGCTCGACCTATGGAATTCCTCTACTCCATGTCTTCTTACAGCGTTGTCTATCTGAGCTTCTTGTGGAGGCCAATCTATCCAAACCCGAGCCATGTCTTGCGATATTCTCAAAGAAGGCTTCGGCCTACAGGTACACATTTCCGAAGGCCTGCAAGGTTTCACAACCCTGTTCTCTGGGTTAACACTCTCAAAGAACCTTCTTCGAGAAGATCCATCTACAAACACAAGGACATCCACATCAGGCCCACATTACTAAACACAGCTTTCTATCATATATACTATTCAAGAGCCTAAACCTAGGCTTTTCCCAAACGCCTAAACCCAGCTCCGACACCACTAACCGTGACGCCCAACTCGGCATAGGATGTCAAGTATGTCACTTTTTTTTTTTTTTTTCAAAAAACTTCTATAACTCAGCACTATACATATTCATATAATGTTAAACAATTAACTCAGCCACATTCGTATAATGATTACTAAAAAGAAATAAGTTCCAAATATGGAAATGTTCAACATCTACAATATTTACATTGGTTACAAAACTCATATACAAAATTACTCCAAAGGTCTTCCAAAGGGCACCTATGGATGCGGCCTTCGATCACCGAAGTGGATCATCTGCTCTTGATTTCCTTCGTACCTACACCCGATTGAACACCCGTGCTAAGCCATGCTTAGTGAAATATGACTTCTATTAAGAGTCACCACTTACAAATGCATATCAACGACATACAACATGCATTCTTATCATTTCTTATATATACACTTATCATAACTAGTCTCAATACTTATCATCCATATACTTTTCATGTCAACTCAGATTTACTTCTTGCTCTTGTAACTCCGTATACTATCATCACATAGTAGTGCATATGTTTCATATCATGTCATATATTCTCTAGTATTTCCTTTGCATATACCATCATTTCTTTTATGTTTCATGTCTCAACATAAACCTTAGAAGCCGGATATTGCAAACCAATGAGGTCATGTGCTGCTATCAGTGGTGAGACAATGTACTATGCTCCTGAATATGATACCCGAAGGTATCATCATCGTATGACAAAGGACCATCCATGAGTGCCCAGAATATGATACCTGGAAGGTATCATCATCAGATGAGCCAAATAGGGATCATCCATGAGTGCTCCTGCAATATGATACCCAGTATCACTCACCGTATGAGACAAAGGATTCATCCATGAGTGCCCCTGGGAGGCACTGCGGGTGACTGGGCCACCTGATCCAAACGGGATCTATGTCATCGACCCAAACGTGGCCGGAATATCTCAGATATGTATGCTTCAAAGAACTGCTTTTTCCCTAATGTGCATTTACCCATCCTCTACCGCGCTCTACGGCATAATCAATATGTATTTTCCAGTTTAGTATATATCTCTTATTCCCAAAATAATTATTGTTATTCGTAATCATATGTGATATATATATATATATATATATATATATATATATATATATATAGTAAGAAGAGATATATATATATATATATATATATATATATATATATATATATATATATATATATATATATATATATATATATATATATATATACTATCATTTATTCATATTTTGCATTTTTCTATATCTCATTATATGCATAAATAATTATGTTTGCTATGTAGCGTTACGAGCTATTCATGAATTCATAATAGACATTCATACAAATGAATAACTATGATGCTTGGTGCCTACTGTTTTTCGTGTTTTCTGAACCGTCCAAGATGAGTTCCAACCTTATAAAGCTTTCTATTGTTGGACTTTGACTCAATGGGTCTATAGAGTCCAAGAACACCCAAACGAGTTCAAACGGCTGGAGCAGGACTCCTCCGGTTGGTACCATGCCGGGTCACTGACGAGACCGACCGGATCGACGAGCTGATCGGCCATGGACGAGCTCGCCTCTAACACCTCGGTCTGACATCTACTATCCTCCTCAAGCATATGAATGAATTCCTGACTCCAATGGTCATAGAGTCCAAGAATACCAAATCGGAGTTCAAACGGGCGAGCAAGTGACCTTCCTGCTGGAGGTCACGCGCGCAACAACCTTGACGAGCCGACGAGCAATCGCTTGGTTTGTGCACCGCTTCGACGAGTACCGCTTGACGCAGCACCGCTTGACGAGAGAACCTGCTTGACGGTGCACCGCTTTGACTAGCAATCGCTTGGACGTGCATCGCTTGATGAGCACCGCTTGACGAGTATTGTTTGACGAGCAATCGCTTGATCACCACTTTTGGATCCACCACCGCTTGACGACCGCTTGACGACCTTCGCTGACGACCCTCACCCATTTGACTGCTCAAAGTAAAAAGACCATACCTGCCCATAAGAGTCCGAATTGAGAAATTCAAAGCTCAACATCAAGTTCATTGATGTGGCAATTTCACAGAAGGATTCTACTGCCAAATTCCTCCTTATTTCTGACCCAAAACCTGCTCCTAAGATCCGGCTACTGCATATGGTCGATAATAGGAATCTCTCTCGGGTCTAACTCAACTGTGACCCTTCAAACACATATTTAGGAGCCTTAAAGCTCTTCTTAACTCAACCCTACAAGAAATGAGTTTAGGAGTTCCCAAACCCAAATCATACACAAGAAATGTATCTAAACTTTATAGTCCAAAACTAGACTTCCATACTCCCATAGTTTCCATACAACCCAAAACGTATCCATACCCATACTCAAATCCCATACAACCCAAGACATGTATCCGTATTTCATTATTCATACCCATACACAATTTGGTTTATATACACATATTCATGGTTCCATACTTTCTATACCAAATCATAGTTCCATACTAAACCACATATATTTGCATAATTTTCATACAAAATCCTGTTCCATAATTGATCTTCTTCTTCTTCTTCTTCTTCTTCTTCCTTTCTTTTCTTTTCTCTCTTATCCGTATTTGCTCTCCCTTTCTCCAAGACCAAAAATGAGATATTTATTTTGGTCTTATCCTTATTTGATCTTATCCCCTTTTTATTTCACTTTGGTCCTCCAACTCTTCTAATATTTACAAATAATTTATAATATTTCTTTACACAAATTTCTCTAATCTTTCTTATTATTTGTAATTTAACTTATGCATATTCCTACTTTTGTTTTTATCTTTATTTTATTCCAAATAAATATACCTTTACGTTTATTATACCCAAAACATTTTATAAAACTGTTATGGTATAATTTGGGATGTTACATAAAACCTAAAGGGTGTAAGTGGATCTACAAGAGAAAAAAGATTTTATTTAATGGAAGGTAGAAACCTCAAAGCTAGATCAAGTGCAAAGGTTATACCCAAAAAGAAGGGATAGATTATGAAGAAACCTTTTCGTCAGTAGCCATGCTTAAATCCACTTGATTTTAGGTAGTCATAAAGTCTAGATTACAGATTTAAAGGTATGAATGTCAAAACAACATTTTTGTACTTCATGTACTTTAGAAGAGTACATCTAGATGCAAGAACTGTAAGGGTTCATAGCCAGAGGGCAAGAACAAAAGGCATGTGGTTGCAAAGGTCCATTTATGGACTAAAGCAAGCATCCTTAACATGGAACATTAGGTTTGACTGGCCATAACTTTATACGGTTTTGAGAAAGTCCCATGAACCTCATGGTTTACAAAAGGATCAAAGGTACAAAAGTAGTTTTCCTAGTCTTCACGTGAGATGACATTTTACTAATCGGAAAGTCACATAGAGAGGTTATCATAAAAAGATGGTTGCAAAGCACTGATATGAAAGATTTGAAGCCAACTATATTCTTGAAATCAAACTTCTACGAGACCTAAGAATATGCGCTGAGCATTATCTCAAGCCTTTATATATAGATAAAATTTAAATAGGTTCAAAGATGGAAAATTCCCAAGAAGGGAACTTTACCTTCAAAAATATCATCTTTCTATATCAACAACAAAACCTTTATTACAAAGAACGATATAGGATACTTTCATATACTCAGCAGTAGTCCTTGCTGCATGCCATGTTATGTACCAAAGTTAGATTTCGCTACGAGGAATAGTTAGTCATCAATCCGATCCGTGAGTAGTTGAACATTGATTGCAAAGAAGCATATTTCTCAAATATATAAGGAGAACAAGAGATTATATGCTAGTATATCTGCCTATACAGAGGAAACCCAAATTATTAAAGAAGGGGCTTCAAGAAAAACTGCTCACCCAAAATACAAACTTAGAGAATACATAAAAGAATTCTAACAAGAGAATCCTCTCCCAAATCTAAAAAGCCTGCCCAAATAGAGAACGAGCTAATGAAAGAGTTCCTTAGCCTAGTATAGGAGAAAGGTAAATCTTCAAAGACGAAACTCCTTCCAAATAGATTAAATGAGACAAAGAGGCGTTGCCTTCCACGACTTTTTCATATTTTTCCTTATAGGAAAGCAAGGCCATTCCAATAGAAGGTCCTTAACAGCAAAAGGGTAGACCCAAAAGAAACCTAGGAGATAAATGAGGCCCTCCCAGAGGCCCCATGTGACGCCCCAACCCTAGCACTCCAAACGGGTAAGTCAGTTGAGGGTGCCGCACTTCGACCTGGACTCTTCAACCTTTCTTCAGACACACTCAGACCCGCTTTCATTCATGTACACTCTCTCGTATTAATAAAAATCCTTTATATATACATTATACATACCACCGCAGTGGTATTCATGTTCTGATACACCTAGTCCATTACTTCCTCAATAAACAAAGCTTATACTCATTCAAAATACAGAGATTTGCAAGGTATGCGAGCACCTATCTCTGAAATTGGGCCCGCAGGCCGATGTGGGATGTCCTGTCTCTCTATCCTGTCTTCGTTTACCTTACACCTGACAAAACTATAAGGTAAAAACAGATATATTGTGAATACCAATAACTATGATCGTCTCAACAAATACACTTATCTTATCATTTAAGAACACTAATTTCATCATGTGACGCTTGGATATATAACCTTTCTACATATTTATTTCTATTCCATACCAACATTGATCTATTCTCTTCTAATGGTCTATATTATATATCCTATTCTCGTATGCCATATTCGTATACATATATTACTTCTAATGGTTATATACTAGTTCATTTGTTATGTTCCCATTTTCATGTACTCGCATTCATACCGATTCATGTAATTGCTCATGTACTATTTTCATATATTGTTTTCTCTGCTATACTTTTCTATATTACTTTCCTTCATGTAATTGCATTGTCTATATACTTTTCGTACTGTGATTTTTGTAATTTTCATATAATCGTATTCATATTAACTTTATCATTTTACATCTTTATACATTTTTATATATCATGTTAGATCGCATAACTTTACTGTTACAAAAACTTATCATCACATAGCAAAGGTTGGCGCTTCCCAACATCATATAACATCTTTTCACACGCCATATACGAAATCATTTGTTTTACGTTTCACAAGCCTACGCCCCGCATAAAACCTTGGCGGATAAAGGAAACTATGAGGGCCCGAAGGCTATACTCACTCGTACAACAAGGTCTATAAGGGCCTAAGGCGTCTGCTACTATCAGGCGAGACAACGACCATCTATATGGGCCCGAAGGCGCTGTAATGACTCAAACTGGGCCAACTCATCAGTATGTCGGCACTTATTTTTCCCTAGCCAGGCATGCCAATCTATCCTCTCTACCAGTTCTCGCTGCATAATCCATTTTATTACATTTTCTATACATATCTCATCTACATGAATAATCGGCTTGTTATCATGTATGTCGGCAGATATAACATCATTGTCATTTCGCTTGTAATACCTTCACATATTTCTGCCTCAGATCAGTTGTTCCTATTTATTTACAATACGTATATTCATATATTTTTCTATCATTTAGTTTTGTCTTCGTATCATATATGTAATCCTATCATATATCATGAATGCATCTATGCACTCTTATATTCATATATTCATATATATATCTTTATCTATTCATATCCCTTTATATCATTTATGCATCATATCCTTTATAAGTTTATCATGATTTAGTTAATCATGTAATTTTCTATATTTCTATCATGTATGCTTACTCATTCATGTGTTCTATCATGTTCCATCTATCTGCTTATGTATGACAATCATATATTCATATCATATACTCTTATATTCATATCATGTCCTCTACTTGTAACATCTTATATCTTGTTAACTTATATCTTCATGTACTTTACTCCATCATCATATCTTACGACCTATACTTATACATTCCTATACTCTTGGTATGTTTTTTTCTTGTTTCTTTATCAAACTCGTACTATCTCCCGTAGGAGTACGTAATGCAGACTCTTCCTTTGATACTTGTAGGTACTTTTCTTATCTTATACTCCTTACATATCAAATCTACATATATTGCTATTTCGTTCATATCTACATCATTTACCATGATTCCAATTAACTTTAACTAAGCGATTAGTACACTCCTAGATAACACCAATTTTCAGACAATATGTGGGCAATTAAATGCCATTAAATAGCATATGGTTAGGATTCTAGACTCCCGATGAGCTTTCACTCGAATCCAAGAATACCCATAGCGGAGTCCTAACGAAGGAGTTATGCAAATTGCAAGCCATGAAGAAAATCAGCAACTTGCAAAGCACTCCTCGCAAAGAGCAAAGGGCGCCTACTGTCTTTTTGTCATTTTCAGGTGTATTATAAGATCATCATTATATCAAGCTATATGTATGGATTCTAGACTCAAAGGGCTTTCCATAGAGTTCAAGAACACCCAAAACGGAGTCCTAACGAAGGAGTTATGCAAATTGTAAGCCATGAAGAAAATCAAAGAATCTCGTAACACTACAAAGAGCAACAATGTTTACCGCTCTTTGTCATTTTCAGGTGTATTATAAGCTCAAGATTGTATCAAACATGCCAAACACACGGCATAAAACCATCCTACAATCAATCCCCAAATCACCCCAAAAGTAGGAATAAACCAAACTTCCATATCCATATAAATTCTACAATCCATCCTCAAAGGGGAAGATTTCATACTCCTAACAAGTAATTTCACTCTCTAACACCTCAAATCTTAGCTTAATGAGGGATTTCATATAAACGTCCACAAATTCACACTAACCCATAACCATCCATACAAGCCATACATAAATTCTAATTTCTATACTAAACCATACTTAAACTCTAACAAAGTCCATGCAAAGCTATACCAAGTTCCATACACAAAACCAAAACTTCACAAATCAAAGAGGGAAGAACCCTATACCAAGGTGCAAATCCTATAACTCCACACGTAGATTCTATATAAACCAAGGATCCTTACAAATTCCATACAAGAATCCATACCAAACTCCAAAGATCCATATAAGTTCCCATTTATCACATCAGATTCAACTATGTTTCATGCCTATTCCATATGGCATTTCATATACTTGTACGTGATGATGTCTCAGATTCATACATCATTCATATATTCTATTCCTTTATGAATCTACTTTACTTTAAATTGTAATCATTCCAATTGAAGTATCCAACTAAAGCTCGCGACATTTTCTATGTCAACTAGCTCTGCTGCATCAGATTTTACCCAAGGACAGTTTGTAATATTCATTTTCCAAGGCCTAGTCTCCATATTTGACACTGGTTCTTTGTACTCCTTTTAAAGCTATGGTGCCAAGGGTTCTCTCCAACTGGAATCACCCAAATCGAGCACCGAATCCCAAGTTACGTCTCGAAACAACCCGACTACTCTATGATCAAAACTGCAGCAGAATTTGGCTTGCACATACCCACTTGAAAGAATTTCTGCCACTTAGAGTATAATTTTAAGGTACCTATTTGAGGATGTTTGGTTTCCTTCTCAAGTCTATTTTAAATCAGAAACTTGAATCACTCAAATCGGAGCAAGAAATGAGCAAGTTATGGCTAAAATACAAAAATCGTCGAAATGTAAAAACAGTAAGTACTACGCATCAAAGATGTGCTCGACTCTTGCCTGTAATGTGGGCTTTTCTCGCACTTTTTACCATATTTTTCTTACCCAATTCAACTCTATACTTCATATACACCTCAAACCATTTATTATGCATCTTTAATCTCTTTCTACTCAAATCCTCTTCACTACTTATCTTATTTCAAAAAAAAATCTATCATGAATTACTCCTCAAACCTACTTATAATATGGATCCTAAAACCCATACATAACCTTAATGATGTGATTACTAGTGGCTTCATTCTAAAACCCTAACTCAATTACTTGCCATCATCAACTATGAAGCCATCCTCAAAGAGAGGATTTCATATGCCTTGTAATTTTGAAAGTTTTATCCACCTTACTTTCCATAATTATTGGTTTGGGGGATGAAATCCTAAAGAAACCTTGTGTCAGCAAGATAATAATCATACAAATCTACATATGATCCATACTTAGAATTCATACTCAAGGTTAGTTCCATACAAGTCTAGACAAAATGGAATCCGCTTACTTTTTCCAAAAATAAAAACTGTGACTCGCTACCAAAAAAATCATAAACCATATCATAAATCCGTACCTTTTCGCTCCCTCCTCCATCTTCTTCCTCTTCTCTTCTTCTTCTCTTCCTCTTCCTCTTCTTCTTTCTCTCTTTCTCTTCTCTCCCCTACTTGTTTTTTTCCTCCAAATGAGAATTAAATTTTTGGTCTTAATCCCATGTTTTGTTGAAGGCATATTTCTGCTAAGTCAAAACCCATTTTTGCTTTTAACTTTTCATTTTTGCATTTCGTCCCCATTTCTCTATTTCATTCCAACTTTCTATTCGCTTTAATCCCATAACTTCTTCTATTTACATTTCATTTTTTAAACATTTCATATATTAACCCCTAGTCTTTCCCTTTTATGACCACTAGGTCCTCAAGTGGTAAATTACATATTTACCTTTGGTTTTATTATTAATTCCGGGTCTCTCGTTTTATTTCCCGAAAATTCATATTTAGCTTTTAATATACCCTAAACAAGTCCAAAAACTGCTAGGGTATATTTCGGGATGTTACACCCCAAATCACAAGGCAATGAAGTAACATATGGTTTAGATTTTCTTCAATCCTCTACGCACAGCACCTACTAGCCAATTGAAACCCTTTTTAGATTCTCCTCATGTAAGGGATTTTTCCCATCGAACCCTCCCACAAAAAGAAAACTTATTTCAGAGGCACTAAACTCCATTCCATATTAGTTTCCCCAAGGGTCTGCTCCATTGAATCACTTCCCTTTCCATGGGCCCAACCTTGGATTTCCCCACAGCTTTAGTAAACTGCCACCCATCTTCCACCAAATATTTAATTATGATCACCTCCTTTCCAAATCTGGTGCTCTCCTCGTGCCAAACTCTCCAAACCCACTTTCCCAATAAGGCTTTATTAATCAGGGAAAGATCCCTAACACCCATCTCCCCCTCTATCCTTCCTAGAGCAAACATTTTTCCAATTCACCAAATGAAACTGTTTGACAAGGTTGTCTCCTCCCCAAAGAGAGTTTCTCTAAATTTTCTCCAACCTTTTTTTTACTCCCTTAGGTAAGCGAAAAAGAGACAATGTAGGACGGATAGTCGGGAGTAGGGTAGTTTTAAGAGAGTTCAATCTTCCACTCGAGATATAATATATCTTCCATTTTGCTAACTTTCCCCTCGAATCTTCTTCCACTCCATCCCAAATTGAAGCAGAGTCGCACCTCAATCCCAAAGGGAGGCCCAAGGTGCTGTTGTGGAGGTTCCCCAGTATTACAACCCAATTTAGAAGCTTTAGAGAATCTAACTATCTCCACACACCTTACCGGGCATAATAGCTCTTTCTCCAAATTAATATTCAGTCTTAAATGGCCTCAAACCATAAAAAAGAATCTAATTTTAAATAAGCCATATGATCCTCGAGTCTCATAAAAACCGTTGTCAGTTTCATAAACAAGAATGGTTTGATGGTTTCCTTCTTCCATTTATATTCACAAACTTATGGACTGCCAAGAAACCTTTCCGTTGTCGCTTCCATTAGAACTCGAAAAGACTTCCATACTAAGAACAGAGATATGGGGACAAAGGATTACTCGTCTTTAACCCCTCAGCTTTTGAAACCAACAGGCTCCCATTAACTAAGATAGAAAAGAGGCAAGAGGTTACACACCTGCTTTTATCCGATTTCACCATTTCACCTAAACCCATCTTTTGAAGCACCCCAAACAGGAACTTCCAATTTATGCGATCATACGCTTTTTCTATATCCACTCATAGAGAATTCCTTCCTCTTATTCACCATGGAATTTATTACCTTATTAGCTATTAAAGAAGCATCCAAAATTTGCCTACCTCTTACAAAAGCATTCTGAGCTTCAGTGACCAGGCTATTCATCACCTTTTTAAGTCTATTTGCAAAGACTTTTGCCAGCAATTTATACAGACTACCCACCAAACTAATACGGCGGAAGTCCTTGAAGTCCTCTGCCCTTTCCTTTTTAGGATTCATGACTATAAACGTTGTATTTAGACTCCTAACAAATTTCCCAAATTTCATGGAATTCTCGAATATTCTCACAGAGATCCTCTTTACTGCGTCCTAACTCAATCACAAACGCTAAGGTGAGGCCATCCGTGTTAGGAGCCTTGTCTTCGTTTAGATTACTCAAGATAGATCACGCTTTCTTCCAATGAAAAAGGCAATTCAGATTCAAGTAGCCTTCATCCTCATTCAAATTTTGAAAACAGCCACTGAAGTTACATCCATTTCCTTATCTGTAAGCAAGTATTTGAAAGCATTCACAATGTTGTCTCAGGGCTCTTTTCTCTATGGTCCATACACCATTGATTTTTAGCTTCCTAATTTGGCTCGGCCTCTTATAGGAATCGTCATCATACTTAAAAACTCCCGTTGGTTATTCCTTCTTTTAAACAAATTTCCTCAGAAAAGACTTCTCCGAAGCCAATTTTATCTCACGCCACCTTCTCAGCGGGCTTCCTTCTCTTTTCTCTTCCACTCTTCTAAAAAAATGTCTTTGTTCTAGCTCTTGAGCCTGAATTCAAGGTTTGATCTTTTCCATCATAATGTAGCTACTTCAAACCAAAGACCTCTGTGCTATTCCACCATACTTTTATAGTTCTAGCTTATCTGTCCTCAACTACATATTCTCAAATCTGTATGGCATTGGCGCACCATGTCCTACCCTTCAACATCACTAGAAGTGGTCCAGTTGCAAGGAAGCAGGCTTCAAAATCACACCTCCAAAAATAAGTCTCATCCATCAGTGACTTTCTAGAAACCATTCAGTCTTCCATTCTTTGATTGTCTAAGCCCCATGACCAATAGAATCGTCCCCCCCCCTAAGAGGGATGTCCTAACTCTAGCTCATCAATAATTTCAAAAACTTTCTCAGATTACTGTAATCCTTCCTTCTCTATTTCTTTCCTCAGGGAACCGAATTATGTTGAAGTCCCCCCCTATGACCCAAGGTTTCCCCCACATGCCCTTATTGCACCCAACCCCTCCCACAAACAGTCCTTATTTTTGCCCCACGATGGGCCATAAACAGTAGTAACACCACCTAAAATCATCTCCGCAATTTTTGAATTTACAAGAAAGCAAGAATTGTCCTTCCTCAACCTCTAGCAACCGGTGTAATCAAGAGTCCCAGAAAATAAGAATGCCGCCAACCGCTCCCACCGCATTACTGGCTACCCATTCCACAAATCTGCCCACTCTTAAACTCCTAATCAGCCCGCGAGAAGTCCGTTTAAGTTTTGTCTCCTGAAGGCAAATAAGATTCACTTTCTGCATCCTCATAAAGGCTTTAATAACTCTTCTCTTCTCCACATTATTATTAATCTGATCCACTTATAAACCAATGTAAATTTCTTAAGTTCTTTCTGGGAAGAGGCTCCACTTCTAAATTTTCTTCCCTCATTTACTGTCTACTTCAGTTTTTTCAGTTCCCTTTCGTACCTATTGGATCCATTAACCCCTTTCCCCTAGCCCTTGATTCTTCTTTTATTGACCTTTGTCATTAACTCTAGAAACTCCCCTTCAAAACCTTCCATCGATAAACCCATACATTGGCTGAATTTTTTGAGGAAACTTCCTTCCACGACAAGTCTTCTTGATCCCCTCCATTACTTTCCATATCCTCATCTTCGTAGTGGGTACCCATAAAGTCCTCCCTTCAAACAATATCTCTACTTAGGATCATGTTCTCCTTCCCTATCCCATTAGACACAACAACTCTCAATGGTGTTTGGAAGGAAGGCGTACCAAAGAGTCTCTTCGGGGAAGAGCCTTGGTATAAAAAAGTAGAGGAAGAGGTGACTGACGAGGGAGATTAGGAACATACCTTCCCATCAAAATTTATTTTTTATTTTTTATTTTTCTCTCTAGCGTCTTCTTTGACCTCTATCTCTACAATAAATACGCTTCTTCCTCCAACGGACTCTCCTTATCCTTGAGAGCCTTCAACGCTTTTGAAGGGGTGTTTCCCATTTAGTCTAGAACCCGTGCCCCCTTTAGAGCCAGATCTCTCCTATGAATTTGACTTTTTATTTAACAGGCCATCACTTTGGCCCCAATCCTCTACTCTTCTTGAAGAGGAGGTGTTGGGCTCTACAGGTGGGCTGGACCTCCCCGACCCTTTTAATCTTCCACTCAGGCCCTCTAGAAATGAACTATCTTCAAAGGGCTCACCAGATAAGCTCGCCCTCCTTAGCCCGCCCACTCCTCCTATCGGCTCCTTATCCTCCAAAAGCAGTTTGAATTGGCTCTCTCCCACCTCGGACCCACTTCAATCCCAGCACGTAAACCCAAACTTGCCCTCTCTCTTTCTTCAACTGTCCTTCCTCTGATGCCGCAACAGGTTATCATGACCATTCTCAGCCCAACTCCACGCTCGCTGTCTAACGCGTGTATGAGCGTCATCTCTTTCCTCTTTTCCTTGGTTTGCCTCTCTTATAGCATCTCCAAAGGACTCAACAAATAGCTATTTTTAGCTATTTTGTTGAGTCAATTAAAAAACTAGTACTCTATCCGCCGCTACCCGCCTCACATTGGCCTCCTCACCTCTCCTCAACAAATGTACGAGCGCTTTCGCCGCCAGATCTCTCCTCCAAAATCCTCACCAACGTCTCTCTGGGGATCCACCGGATCTGAAATGATACTCCAAGAACCACAAACCTAGCATCGCATCAATGGCTGTACTCTCCACAAAAACCTAGCACGCATCACCAAATTTATCCTCTCCGACCCTTCTCTTCTTCCAAACCCTAATGCCTTTAATTCCTGCCTCACTTGATCGATCCATCATCGCCTACATTTTTACGCATTTTCTCCATTAGTTTTTTTTTTTTTTTTTTTGTAAATTTTTTTTTTTTGAATCGGATTCTACTTTTAGCATTTTCTTTGCTCTTGGATTTTGTTTCGGGGTTTGATTGCTTGTCTTAATTTGTTTCTTGAATTCTTTGTTTGATTACTTATCTTGCCGTTTTTCTTTTTTAAAGGCAAAAAATTAATGTTTTTGTTATTTTGTGTTCATAGTTCGAGGAGTCACTATGGGTTCATGAAGCTTACTTGTCTTTTCCTTAGCACTACATTTGAATCGCTTTATTATCATTATTTCAATAAGAGAATTGTTATTTATTTACTAGTAAATGTTTTTAATTCTTACATTTCTTGGTTAACTCAGGCTCAAGCTTTAACAAATAATTAGATTATGTGTTGTGGTCTTGTGAATGTAAAAATTTGGGTATTTTAGCTCTAAATGCGGTTTTTCTTGTTTTGTGGTGTTCATGTGAAAACTCAAATGGGCAAGGAAATGAATTCATGAAATCTTGGTGTCAGCTTCAGATTTTGATTTCATTATTTTTCATAAAACGCTGATATTGGTTTTATCCCTAATGAATGAATCATAATTGATCTAGATGGAAATCAAGGACTAACATTTGGTTTTATTTATTATTTGACTGCTTTTTATTTGAAGGTAAATGACCATTGTAAATATAGCTGCCAAATATGACCGTTGAAAAATTTAAAGATTAAAATTACGATGTACCGACACGTCATCATTAAGGCGCGCACGCATGAATGCTGTATTTTTAATTTTATATCGAAAGCTATTAAAAGCTAACAAGAAGAATCTACTCACTAAGTCACATTATAATTTAAAAACATACCAACTAACAGAATTTGACATTTAAATATATTTTAGTAAATTATTTCATAAGCCATGACGTGGAGCCTTCACGCTTCCTCAAGATACATGCTTGCAACCCATAGTAAAATCTCCACACAAAGCTGGAGGAGTCTATAACCTCACCCTCTGCTTCAACGTTTAGAATAGAAGGCCTCCTTCCCCTCTAATCCTTCACAAGGATTTGCCCAACCATCTTGTCTTAGCACAGCTTTAATCCACAGCCAGAAACCCCACAACTATCCCCAATCCTTTTAAAGATCTCATTTGTCCACAAATGCAAAGGAAGACCTACCACCCGAAGCCAAGCTTTCTTCACCGTCTCCTTTCTTTTTACGCACCTTGATTCGGGGTTCCACCACTCAAGTTGCAAAGAGCTTCGCCTAAAACTCCTCTTTCCTACTTCGAAAACCCATTTCGCATCCTCCGGATCCACAAATTAAAAAAACAAGAGATCATTATTCAGATGGACCATCATGAGATTTCCTTTGAGTAGCCAAGCTTACCCATTTTTCAACCTCCACCGTAGACGGAGAAGGGTCTAGGGGTGCTTCATTAGCCCAATAGACAATATTTTTAAAACCCATCGAACCTCCGGCAAACAGTGTCCCACATTCACCCACACTGCATTCTTACACAGTCTCCTAGGTCTCTTGGCTATCCCCAATCCTTTTAAAGATCTCGTTTGTCCACAAATGTAAAGGAAGACCTACCATCCGACGCCAAGCTTCCTTCATCGTCTCCTTTCTTTTTACGCACCCTGATTCGGGGTTCCACCACTCAAGTTGCAAAGAGATTCCCCTAAAACTCCTCCTTCCTACTTCGAAAACCCATTTAACATCTTTTGGATCTGCCAATTCAAAACAGGAGATCAAGCTGTTCAGATGCATCTACCATGAAATTTCTTTGGATGGATTGCCAAGCTACCTACCCATTCTTCAACCTTCGACAGGCGAAGAAGGGTCTAGGGTGTTTTCCATCAGCCCACTAGACAATATTTTAAATCCCCGCATTCACCTTCGGGCAAATAGTCTCCCACATTCACCCACGCACGATTTCCACAATACTTATAAAAAGATTTACTTTTCATATTTTGAATAGAAGGGGTTAGTTTGAACATTTTAAAGTGCAGGGGGGAATGCCAAAAAAAAAAAAGAAGTGAAAATACAGGAACTGAGAATGCATTATCACAAAAAAAAGAAGGAAGTAACAATGGTTGTAAATCCCAAAGTAACACGGTAGATAAAATGATGCAATAAGATTAGCAAATGTTTTTTTAAAAAAAATTGTTGACATAGTAACATTGTTATTTTTATATAAATTTTATTACTTTTATTATAAATGTAGTTACTTTGAATAAAAATGCTGTTATTTAATCGTTAATATTTACAATAGCATGTTTGATATAAAGGTTGGTGATAAATTTTATGCATAAATTCATAGTATTTTAATGCATACTATGAATTTTAAATTTTAAAGATAAATTTTTGTCTTTAAAAATTTTAAATTTTCCTACCTTTTAATATTACTTTTAGAATCAAATAATAGTGATCATTATCAATTCTTTGTAACGTAAGTTATTTTTATTTTGAATCTTTGTAAAGGTTCAATTGATATTCTTTTATTTATATTTCTACAAAATTTTAGGCTCAAAACTCTATAAAATAAAAAAATAAAATATAAAAGATGAGATTATATATATATGTATAAGTATATAAAACTGATTTATTTTAATGCATTATTTAGTATTACGATTTTAAAATAAATAAAATTAGAAAATAATGAATAGATGTAGTTTACTTGTTTACTTTAAAGTCAAGTTTTTATTTTTGATTAATAGACAACCAAAATTAAAAGAATCATTTTACAAAATGAATTATGATCAAAATTTTTAAATAGCTAAAACTTAAATTATTTTAATGAAATGAAAAAAGAATTGTTTAATTTACTGAGAAGTGGAATGAGAAAAATTTAGACGGCACAACATACTCAAAATAAGTATTTTACACTCTTATTTCAAACCCTTTTGAAGTGAAGCTGGGAGAGAAAATATAGAATTCAGAACTCAAATTTCTTTCATTTGCCTAATCTTGCCTATATCGGCTGTGGCACAAAATAAATACAAAATATATAATTCAAAGAATGAGAACTAAGAAATAGGAAATAGATGATCTGATATAAAATGTCTAGAAATAAACAAAATCATATCCAATGAAAGCATAATCCTTCAAAGGCATAAACCCAACATTCAAAGAACAAATTATTATTAAAAGAAAAAAATAGTCAGAATCATCCAAAACAACATATACCAGATGAATCTTAAGAAGTAGCCAATTGAATCCACAATCATATCTGTGAGTTACGTGGTTTTTAAACCCATTACTGGGATGTACCTAGTACTGCCCGCATTCCGGGTCCCTGTTTAATCTAAATGCTGGGCCACTGCCCCATCTATTATATTAAACCCAGAGGTGACTACTCTGTATGGGAAACTGGAGTTCGTATGTGAAAGACTAGGTGTTCCCAGAGGTCACCTTAGGCTGGTCTGCCTAGAGTTCCAAGTCTCCTAACTCCAGTACATCCTTCCGTTTATGGCAAGTTCGTTATGGACGAATGAATAAAGGTGGGAAATACGCAAAATATATTTATCCACGAATTTCTTAGTTTCCAAATCTCTTACTTCTCGGAAGATTAATCCTTGATAAGGAATAATTAGTCTTTGGTAAGGAATGAAAGATTTTGTCCCAAAGAGAAGATTCTTTCCTATAAGCAGGTTTCAGAACTAATTTTCTATAAACTAAGGATCCCATGATGAGAAAGTAATCAATTCCAATTGCACATACTCTCTTCTCCTCTCCCATACCTTATTTGACTTAATAATCGAGAGGCAACACCCAAATACGTTGGATCACTCCTTTACAGGTTTATTTGCATTGTTGATGCCTAGGAAGTCACGGATAATTCCAGGTAACAATGCCCCATTTTCCTACTAATTTCCAGCTTGTCCAATTGGGGAAAATACTGTAGTATTAAATGGTGAAATGTGGAGAGTTGAATGCGCTGAGGCAATGCTCTCGTGGGTTTAATGCATGTGGGAAACGCACATTTCCTAGTATATATACAATGCACTTACCTTACGACATTACTTTAATATACTGTCGACGCCTTTACCCCTACAACAGGGGCAGGGCTCTCCAATAGCAGCTCTTCGACGCTTTCCTCAAAGCTCACGTAATTTCTTTGCACCTTGCCTATTTTGTGCTTATGCGAACTTTCCTTTCAACCTCCATAGAAGAAGAAGGGTCTAGGGTTGTTTTCCATGAGCCCACTAGACAATATTTTAAAATCCCCACATTCACCGATGTGCGATTCCCACAATAGTTATAAAAAGATTTACTTTTCATATTTTGAATAGTGCAAGGGTTAGTTTTAACATTTTAAAGTTTAAGGGGAAATGCAAAAGAAGAAAAAAAACTGAAAATGCAGGAACTGAGAATGCATTATCACAAAAAAAGTAACAATGGTTGTAACCTAAAGTAACACATAGATAAAATGATGCAATAAGATTAGCAATGTTTTTTTTTTTCCTTAAATTATTGGACATAGTAACATTGTTATTTTTGTTATAAATTTTATTACTTTTAGTTATAAATGTAGTTACTTTCAATCGTTACTATTTCCAATAGCATGTTTGATGTAAAGGTTGGTGATAAATTTTATACATAAATTCATAATATTTTAATGCTAATGTCTTTAAATTTTTAAATTTACCTACCTTTTAATATTACTTTTAGAATCAAATAATAGTGATCATTATCAAAAATAAAATTATAAATATTATCAATAAGAAACTATATATATATATATATATATATATATATATATATATATATATATATATATATATATATATATATATATATATATATATATAAACTGATTTATTTTATCGCATTATTTACATACGATTTTAAAATAAATAAAATTAGAAAATAATGAATAGATGAAGTTTACTTGTTTATTTTAAAATCAAGTTTTTTTTTTTGGATTAAGCAGATGTCCCAAAATAGGGAAAAGTGAATCCATTTTACAAAATGAATTATAATCAAAATTTTAAATAGACAAAACTTAAATTATTTAATGAAAATGAAAAAATTGTTTTATTTATTGAGAAGTGGAATGGGAGATGATAGAACGGTCAGCAAGACCCATTCGGGGTGCATGCCAACATGGGCTGGTGATGAGCACTCAAAATAAGTATTTTTACACTTTATTTAAAATCATTTTAAAGTGAAGTTTAACAGAGAAAAATATAGAATTCAGAACACAAATTTCTTTCATTTGCCCAATCTTGCCTTACCGGTCACACACAAAATAAATACAAAATATATAATTCAAAGGAATGAGAACTAAGAAATAGAAATAGATGATTCGATATAAAAATGTCTTAGAAATAAACAAAATGATATCCACAAAAGCATAATCCTTCAAAGGCATAAACCTAACATTCAAAGAATAAATTATTATTAAAAGAAAAAAATAGCCAGAATCATCCAAACAACATAGACCCAGATGAATCTTAAGAAGTAGCCAATTGAATCCGGAATCATATCTGTGAGTTACGTGGTTTTTAAACCCACTACTCGATGGGCCCAAGGCTCGGCCCGCTTGGTCCAAGGTCTGTTTGGTCCGCAATGTGAAGTGACTCAAGCTCATCTATTATATTAAAACTGGTAGGCACTACCTAGATGGGAAATCCGGAGGCCCATATGTGAAAGACTGGGTGTCCTCCCAGAGGTCAGCCTCAGGGAGGTCCGTCTAGAGTTCCAAGTCTCCCAGCCAATCGTCCTTCCGTTTATGGCAAGCTCACATGACGAACGATGTGCGCGAAAATACGCAAAATATATTTATCCACTAATTTCCTAGTTTCCCCCAAATTTTTATACATTAATCCTCGAGGCGAAGAATTAGTCTTTGATAAGGAATGAGAGATTTTGTCCCAAAGAGAAGATTCTTTCCTGAGAAAAAGGGGGAGGGTTTCGTGAACCACTTTCTATAAATCCAGAGGATCCCCCATGAAGAGAAGGTAATCAATTCCAATTGAGCATACTCTCTTCTCCCTCTCCATACCTTTGCTGACTTAATCATCAGAGAGGCAGTAGGACCACCGTCGCTGGATCACCCTTTTTGCAGGTTTACGTCGCATTGTTGATGCCTAGGAAGTCAGATAATCGAGGTAACAAATGCCCCCATTTTCCTCGACTGGAATTTTATGCTTGTCCAATTGGGGAAAATAATGTAAAGTATTGGAATGGTAATGTGAGAGTTGAATGCTACCAGGCAATGCTCGGTTTAAAGCATGTAAAACGACGCTTCTAGTATATACGGTGCATCTTGCTCTGACGACACATTTAATGCGCCTGTCGACGCCTTTACTCCCTACAATGTAGTTTCCAATAGTAGTTTCTTTTACATTTTCTCAAAAGTTTATGACTTCACACCTTTACCAGGCTTCCGTGAACTTTCCTTTCAAAGGAACTTACATCGTAGACTCTTCGACTTTCGACGAATTTCGATTTTCCGTAAGGAGTGTTCGTGATCTCAAACCTTATTATTTTATCACATTTTGATTTTAGTGTTTTGTGGTTAGGGCTCCTATTAGGTTATGTGGAAGGTTCTACTTATGCTTTCAGTTGTCATGTGGGATGTAAAACCTCAAGGGGAGATTTCTTTTATATTTCAAGGGTTTCGTTTCCATCTTCACTTAATGGACCTCAAGCTGACCCTTTTTTTTTCTTTTTTGTTTATTTGCCTGTAGAATGACAAGAGGTTACAAAGAGGTTTCCAAAGAATAGCTAGGCTCGAGGGGGACTCCCCGGAAATGCCTACTACAAGGCCTAGTCGCTATGTCTCAGAGGAGGAAATGAGGTTGTATAGCCAGGTTCCCGCCGAAATCGCCTTGAGATGTCGCATGGCCCGGTCGCCTAACCCGTAGGAGGCATAATGCCATCTACTTCACTCAAGAGCAAAGCCACACAGCTTCACTTCCCGTCCCATCAGGAAGCAGTCAGATTTTACCCGAACACCTTCTCGTACTCAGACGCCGAACGTTGATTCTAATGGGCTCCAGCCAACAACTTTCCTACTAGCCGTACTACCGGTGGAGATTTGTTTCATTTACACTTTGAAGCCAGTGGATCGGGGGTCGCCATCTATGCTCCAAGTGACACGCCCCCGATCGACCTAGACCGTCTCGACTCTCCCAAAACAAGAGGCAAAAGGGGCTGTCTTGTTAGGCCGTGGCTGTACGCCCGGTCACATCGCTCTTTGATATGAATCAATCCCTCTTGTTCCCAAGTTTGTCATAGTTTTGATGTAGCTCATATTTTCCTATGTAGTGTTTTCTATTGACATGCCTCTGTTTTCTTAATGATTTGTAAGCAAAGGTTGTGTGAGGCTTGGCTATCAACTATCCCCAGTGCTCTGGTGGCTCAGGCCGAGGAGGCAACATCTTCTCGGCTTCATGGATAGAGTCCAGAGGGTGGTCATAAGACGAGATGTGCATCCACAACCATGACTTCAATGAGACGATCGAATCGTAATGGTCGAACTTCTACCGCTTTGAATATCGGGCTTCATAAGTTATGATTTTCTAACTCTTTTTCTCTGGCAGTGTCATTACGCCATCCAGAATACACGCCAAAGATAAAGAGCTTCACTATAGGTTGGAAGAGTCCCTAGACTAGACCAAGTCTCGATCCAAAGCACAGTCAAGGCTAAGGAGGCACAAGAGATCACGCATCGAAGGAGATATATATGCCAAAGAGGTTTAGTCAGCCTTCGCTAGCCACCGCCGCCAGGATGCAAAGGCAATCGCGGAGGTGACGACGAGCTTAGAGCCTAAGGCGCCCTAGCGGTCGTGGAGGAGGCCAACACAAGGTTGAATCCGAGACCGCTCGCCTGGAGTTTGAGCGGACGTCCCTCATTGAGATCGGGTGGTGAAGGCTGGATGAAAGCCTTCACCCCCAAAGCCGATAAGAACAAGGTAGCTATGAAGGAGGATCACTAAGGCCCGAGGTGATTTTCACCTACGACTACAAGTGTTGTGTGTTTAAAACACAATATATGTGGGGACCATCCAAAGGTCCCACATGTGCCCAATCTTCGCCCTACCGCTCCCGATTCTTTCTTTGTGAACCCTAGAGCCTCCGTCCCAACGCCACCAGGTGCACCCAGCCAGGCGTACTAAGGAACCCGAGGAGAATGCTCGCATGGACTAAGAGCCATTCCAACCCTTATTTTTCCTCCTAATGTCTTTAAATTTTTTGTAAGGGCCTCTGTTTCGTCACGAGACTTGTATACTTTTTTAACGCCATTGACTCTTTAATAAAATACCATTTTTGGCTTATTTCTTATATCGCCTTTTTATTTCTTATTCCAACGCCATTAACGATGCAGGAAATACGCACTCACTTTGTTTTGCTATTGAGAAATTCCTCCACGTAAGTTTGAAGGCTAGGTTCGCTGTCAGTACATTATTGCTAGAGTTGGGTAGGGTTTGCACATGGGCCAACAAGTGAGACACTATTTTTGGGCCTTGGTTCTAACCAAAAGGCTGAGGGCTACTGTAGGGTTTGGTCATGTACTAGCATGCTAGAAGCCTTGTCTAGTCCTTTTTTAAAATTCCAGCAGGCTAATAGCCATATCTGGTTTTTTGAAAATGCCAACAAGCTAAGAGCCACATCTCGTCTTTTGAAAATGCTAGTAGGCTAAGAACCACATCTACTCTTTTGAAAGTGCCAGCAGACTAAGAGCTGTATCTGGTCTTTTGAAAGTGCCAGCAAGCTAAGAGCCACATCCGGTCTTTGAAAGCAGTAGGCTAAGAGCCACATCCTGGTTCCTTTTGAAAGCGCAGGGCCAAGAGCCACATCTGTCTTGAAAGCCAAAGAAGAGCTACACCAGCCTTTTGAAAGTGCCAGGAGGCTAAGAGCCACATTTGGTCTTTTGAAAATGCTAGCAAACTAAGCTAAGAGACACATTTGGTCTTTTGAAAAGGTCAGTAGGCTAAGAGCCACATATGGTCTTTTTTATAGAGGCAACTGTGAAAAATTAAAAGAAAATACTATAAAGAAGACTTCACTGGATAAGACTTTAAGATGGCACAACATTCCACATTCGGGAACAAGCCATGTCTATTTATTCATATATGATTCACTCATCCCATTTTTACTATCGCATATGGCCCCTCCCAATTTGGTTGGAACTTTTCGGCTGCCGGGTTAGCCGTGTTCTCAAAGACCTTTCTTAGGACTAGGTCCTTGGCTTGGAATGTACGCTACTTTACATGCCTGTTATATGAGCTTGCCGCTCTTTGTTGGTATGATGCTATGTGCACAACTGCAGCTTCACGAAGTTCGTCCGCCATGTCTAAGTCTTTTTGCAATGGCTTCAGTATTAACTTTCTTAGGAATTTCGAAGTGTGGGCATCCTAACATCTGTAGGAATAATGGCCTTCATCCCATAGGTGAGGGCGAATGGCGATACTCCAATCGGCTCCCGGCTGGTTGTTCTATAAGCCCAAAGAACTTCGGGCAAGTCTTCTGCCTATTTTCCCTTAGCCGAATGTAGACACTTTTCAAAGCCTGAGAGTTTTGCTAGATGCCTCCGCCGCTGCCATTGCTCTATGGTACCGCTGGGTCAGTACAAGTTTCATTTTCTCAACTCATGGCGACATTCCTATATACTATGTTATTAATCATGGCCCATTGTCACTATAATCGATCAGTGGTATCTCGAACTGCAAACAATGATTTTCGCGCAAATCGACAACATCCTTATCTTGATGGAGGCGAAGGCTGGCCTAACTTCTATCAATTTGTCAAATAGTCAAATGATGACCAACAATAGCTTTTGCAGCTGGGGCACAGGTAAAGGGCCTAACTATGTCAATCCTCACGAGTTAAAGGCAAGGGGCCTCGTGATATGGCTAGATCCCTGAGCCGACAATCCCAGAGATGTGAAGGTCACACACCTGCCTCACCTCCCGACGTGATCAGATCCGCCTCCTCATGGTTAGCCAAGAGGTAACTTGTGTACGGGCTAATATGAGGCAAGGTTCATTACCCGGTGGTTTCAGACATTCCTTCATTTGAGCCCCACAATGGCTATTCCCGCTGAGTGGTGAGACATTTAAGATAATGGCCCATTCAAAGACCGCTTTCAGATAATTGCTCATTCACGAGAAAACTGCTTCATTGACTTAATCTTGTGAGCTTATGGTCCTGCATCCCATCGCTTTTCGAGCTTAAATAACGGACACTGGAGTCATCAGAACTCATTCCGTCATCTGCAGGCCCGGTCAGTGTTTTCAAGACGACTTCCTACTGCATTAGACCGGAAGGAACACTATTTCTTTTATCGGGAGGGATACACACGTCAAGGCATTTGCCTTTCATCTAATCCCTTAGGATATGCTCGCCTCCAGCCACAAAGCCCTAGTCATAAACCAACTGCATTTCATACTCGCGCTGGGTGTCGAGCTCGTACTCCGCTTACTTGTCCTACCACCAACTGAGAGTCACTTTGTATAATGATATTTTTAGAATACACACAGATTGCCATGTCTATTATGGCTAGGATTGCTATGAATTCCGTCCCGTTATTAGATGCTGGGAAGCCCTAGCCCTATGGCTTACAGGTATTCTTTCCACTCTGCTAGGGCTTTAAGTGTCAAACCAACACCAACTCCTATTTTCCGGGAAGCACCGTCCACATTAAGGATCCACCAGTCAGTGTTGCTCGGGTCTGCATCCTGTTGCCGGATTTTGGCTAGAAAGTCTGCCAATATTTGCCCTTTTAAAGCTAAGCGGGGTTTATATTGGATACCAAACCTCACCTAGCCTCGATCGCCCATCGAGCCATCCTCCCGACAAGTTAGAGCTTATGATAATATTTCGCAAATGGAGATTGGTCCCACTGACGATAGAGTGTCAAGTAGGGCAAAGCTTTTAGTTGCCACACGGAGCCGTCGCTTGTCTCGAGACTCGCATATCGAAGCCGCTTAGATAGATATTTGCTTACGAAGAATATTAGTATTTGTTTATGATTTTCATCTTCTTTGAACAAAGCTACACTTATTGACACTTCTGAAACCGCTAGATAAAGATAAAAGCATAAATAGTTCCGCATTTGAGCTAACTTGAATTCCAGACATTCGATGGAGATATTGCTTGAAACAAGTTGGTAGTTATAGTAAATCCACTCGCACTACCAAGGTCCACCAATACATCAGGTACATCAAACCATTAATAAAGAGGGAGTACTAGCGCATCATAGTAAAGTATAATGACCGTTCGCCGACCTGAGAAAAGATACACATGGGCCATCTATCGTTTATTCTCTACACCCATTGCCTTCCTTGTGATGTCATTCACCCCGGTCTTAATCAGGATCCTCCCAAGAGTTTCTCTGTCATGATTGACTAATAATCGGTCACAAACCGTCGCCCAATATATAGTTTATGGTCGGTCTATAGGATTCCTGGGCCACGATGTCTATAATTCTATCCAGCCTCGCCCCGCTTTCGCCCCTTAGTCAATTTCCCTGATATACCTTTTGAGGTGCCCTACTTTGATAAATGGTAAAAGCTCATGACAACCCATGAGGAGGCCTACAACAAGAATGTGGCCGCCTCTGGGGGTTGTAAGAGGAGCATGTCGTCGAGTCCCCGAATCAAGGGTGCCGCGCACAGGCATCGTTGGCCCTATACCAAAGGCAGGATGGGGCAGGCTGGTGGCCGGGTGCTATCCCAGCGGTAACATCGATGCGGCTCCTAAAATGTCTCTATTGGTCTCGCTCTTGGCCTCCTCCGCCCCCGCCACGCGCCGTTAAAGACATCACTTACGTGGCTATGAAGGCCGATCGCGACTCTTAGCGCTCAGGTCACTCGAAAGTGTTTCTTCCTAGCGGGGGACTCATGGATGGGGATATGCCTGAGGATAATTCATCATCTGCTGGGGCATCAACGTTGTCGGGAATAATGGGCACTTTTCCTTTACTGTGAGCGATTGGATGTTTAGCACGATCGCCATCTTGTACATCCCTTCCAAGTCTACGGCTTTTTTCTACCTAGGTCCATAACTGGTCATTCTTGCGTTGCAAGCGTTCAACGCGACCTTGCAACTCCTGCATTTGTCTCGCTTGCTCCTTGTCTCTTCTCCATCTCCTGATGCTAATGGAGGAACTGATCTTCTGATGATTGGATCATCAGATTGTTAGCCATCGCGACGCCGTGAATCTGATGACAAGGAATCAAAAGAGTTCAAAGATGAAGGGTCATTTAGACAATCGCAAGTCAAGCTCTAACCCAGAACGAGACTTTCTCGTCCTCTTCCTGGCGCACGGCGCCGATTGTTGTTACCTCGATTATTTGATTTCCTGGAGTTTTGTACGGAATTAGTGCATTTGAAAAAAAAAAAGAGAAAATTAGCTTGTCAGGCAAACTATTAACTAAATGATACAAGAATGTCGTCACAAAGACGACGGCAATTGATTCCCAAAAAGTTTCTGCAGAATCGAATCATGACTTTCGTGGAACTCAAATGCCACCGACCGCAACAACGGCATTTGAGCGGCATTTCCTACTCTACCTCTCCTTCTCTACCATATAAAACTCCCCATTTTAAGTGGAGATTTTTATTATAATTTGTTATATCCAATGTTAAATCAGTTTCAACTGCCCATATCTTTTAAACCCACTTTTTTCTGTGATATAAATAACTGACTTTTAAATAAAATAAATCCAACATTTTTTTTCACAGTTTGAAACTCCTAACTTTATTTTATCACTTCATCACCATTTAACAAACTCCCTTCAATATCTAGCTTTTACAAAAATACCCAATTAAATATAATTTATTTTTATAATTTAAAATACATATATATAAGTATATAACGAATTGTATTAAAAATAAGAAATATCTTCCTTCATAATCTACTGTAGCATTCATTCTTTTTCCTTTTCATGGAATTCTTTCACTTTTCTCATCACTTTCCTTTTCCTTTTACATTGGTTTTAGCATTTTTACTGTTTTTCTGAAAACTGTTTTCTATTCAAATAAAACAAGAAAAATGAAAGTTTGATTCTAGTTTTTTTTTTCCTGAAAATACTAAATTTAATAACGAGTTAACAAATGCCTGAAACAAACTAAATGATATTTAATAACTGATTAGAATTGCACTTCACAATATATATTAATTTAAAAAGACCCATTTACAATTACTTGGAATAATAATAATTGAAGATATACACACAAAAATGCAACATTTGAATGATGATAGTTCCAAGTTCCAACACCCAAACTCAAAGCATTTGGACAACCTTTTATTTGTAACAGATATCAGATCAAACCTTTTCTGAGAAAAAAAAAAACAATAATAATGTTGCAGATTGTAGAAATAGAAAGATTCAGTATCTTGATGAAATAGGACATATATAATATATAGCCTTACAACACAAAAATCAAAAAACAAACCCATATCAGAATATATCAGTTTTTTCCACTCCAAATAATCAAATCAAATATATTGACAGAGAACAAGAACACTACTACCATAAATGACAGGTTCTTGCCTATAAGAAGATATTACAAGAAAAGAAACTAGATTGAAGCAGCAATCCTCTGAGGGATGACTGGAAAACTCTCTATGTATGTCCTCCCATCTCAAAATTACGTCTAAATTCTGCCTGGTCTTACATGTTTCCATTTCTCCACCTCATCGATCACGCTGCCTTTCTAAGATTGATTGCCTCTCACACTCCGCGCTTCACACAAACTCAGCACCCACTTGCATGAGTCGGCTTTGGTGATATAGCGCACCCACTCAATGCATTGCACCCGCCTTCCCAGACCTGTAAAAAGTTGGTTATGGTGAAGCTGCTGCTGAATTCTCAAACATTGGTAGGGGAGTTCTGACTAGTTACAGTATGCATATGCATATATACCTTAAGAAAACAAACCTGTAAACCAGATGCTGTAAACATAGGAACTTGCAGGAACATGGGCTCGGATTGAATCATTATCACATATCGTAAGACTGGAAAGAGACTATGGAGATTGATGAATGCCTAAACATATATGTTAATAATGATACTATGAATTCTCTAGATTTAGTGATGGTTAGGAGTTGAGAATTACTAGAAGTTACCATATAAAAGTCTACTATTAATGTCTGTTAAGTAGCTACTTAATAGAAATATGAAGAACAATCATATTAAAAATTGAGATATATATGGCAAAGGTGAAAACAAGAAACAATATAACTAATTAAAAATATATATATTTGTCACATTGATAAACCAATCTTCCTTTGTTAAAGATGGGGAAACAGAGACCAGATGGGAATCTATGGATTTTGCCCAAAAAGAAAGACAAAACAATTAATGTCATTCAAAGAGAATAATGGTTAAAAGAGAACCAAATGCAAATTATTGTTTCAGATGTGAATCACTACACTTGAACCCATGGAGGCACTATCGCTTTCCGTTGTTCCCAACCTCCCTAGAAATAAAAAGGAAACTTTCTGTATGACTATGAATTTTCGATTTTCATTAGATTGGTTAATATTTATTATCCGTTTAGATCAATTACTAAAAAGAAAAGAATGAAAAATAAAGAGTTAAAAGCAGCACCTTGCTACGCTTAGTACAATTAAGAAGAAGAATACTCCTGAAGAAAATCCACCCACGAGGAACCATCATACAAAGATGGAACCCATATTTTTAACTGCTTTAAGTTTTATGACTTCTGAATCTCTGACATTAACTCCTCATCGTAATGCATTTTATCCATCTGGATAAAACATTATCATATAAAGCCACTCTGATGCACAGAGAATTTTTTTTTCAATACCTGGAATTCCATCTGAATTGGTGGCCTAGTCCAAGACTTCTTTTCTGCAATTGTGGAAATCAATTCTACTTCTGCACTCATCGTTGGTTCAGTTTGTCCAGGAAACTTTCTTATCCTACAACTTCAAAAGAAAATTGCAAACATAAATTAGTTACTAATCCCTTCTTAAATGTGACATTTAAAAGACACTGTTGATAAATATGATATTTAAAAGAAGACAGGGCAATATTAGAATGTACAAGGTAAAAAGAAATGGAATTAAGGTAATAAACATTTCTACAGATTACATTTGTAATATTTACTTTCAGATCAAGCACCAGTAGCTGCTTTATACTTTGCTCGACCTGATGTAACTTGAAACTGCTTGCTGTCCGCTTAGGTACTAGAATCTTGATGACAACGCCCCAGAGCAAACATTTCCTGCGCCAAATACACTCTTGACCTGAAGTTTGGGATCAATAAGAAAAATTGCACAATCTGAATATCCACTATTTGTATCCTTTTAGAATTACAACCTGATATTCACTTTCCATGCGTGTCCGACCTAGTTCCTTAATTGTTGGCAATACTCGGAATGGAAGATTTACACCCTGGTGACAGGTACCGATGGAAAATATAATTGTAAATGACACAATAAAAAAATAAGGATCTTCATTCTAGAATCATCAACCAACAACACCTCATCTAGCATCTCTTTAAGAATGTTATAACCAACAATTTATCCAAAACAAGCATCATTTATGTGGCCTGTAGCTCTAAATCAACAGCAACTACAGAAATATTAATTCCTTTCACCATTTTATAAGATTGCACTGTAAAAGAAAAAGTATCAACATATTCCATATTATTCTAAAATTTACCTACAGCTGGGATGGTGTATCCAGATGCCAACTTTTACAGTAACATTTAAGACAAAAGGACAATTATTGAAAGAAAATCAATGTCATAAATACTTCATAACTACTAATTTACAAAGCAATACAATACTAAAAAGAGATTTACTGCACGATGACACGAGAAAATTTTGAACTTACTTCATCAATTCAAATTCACCATCTGGTGGCACAAAACTGACAGTCTTTTTCTGAGTTAAACTCGCAAATTTACGCACTGGTGGAAAGTAACATCATCAAGCTTAATGGTTTTGCCACCAAAAAAGGTAACATTATCAGAGACTACTATCAAAGCAACCAACATCACGTCCTTAAAACAAGTCATTGAAATAAAGCTGTGATTAAACAAAACAGTAATGCCTGATATACTGCATCAGAAATACACTCCATATGTCAGTGAGAAAATGATAATTTCTAACTAGAAAAGTTATGTTAAAAGCAAATATAACCAAATAAGCACCTCCAAAACAAAAGCAGGAACAACATTAACTATCATAATTAGGATCCTACTGAATCCGAACTTGGGAGCACTCTTCAGGACTGAACATTTAAGGAATGTGAAATATGCCCTTTAAGTATAGAAGGCTTGCAAAGATCCCGTCTAGATTATTAGATTAAGATAGTAGCCCGGTCCAACCACAGAAAATTGGTCGCAGATGACAAATAAAGGGACAAAGCGAGCAATTAGGATATAATGATAGTCTTAAAGCTAATTGTAATGAACCTTAGAACAGAGAGAAAGAAAAGAAAGGAGCTAGGTAATAGGTAAATCTTAAATATGAAACGATTTAAAGAAACAGATAGGATAATAACTTTGCTTCAAAATAACTGTAGCAAGGGGATCCCCATTCTCTGAAGCAGATCCAGAGTTAAAATCTTTCCCCAAATCGCTTCCCAAGCAAAAAAACAAATCTTTGACTGCACATAGGATCACCATGCACCATCAGCCAAGGAAACAATTCAGGGGATCCAGGCTGCAAAGCCTTGTACATCGACTTAAACTTTTGATTTTGATGAAACAACCTTTGTCATAGAACTCCTTAAACAAATTCATAATCCCATCAGTCACAAACTCTAAGAAATATGCCAAACTGCCATAGGAAATCCATCCGGTCCGAACACGTCCATCCCCTAAACTACAATAAGCACCTTTAAATACTTCATCCTCCATAAAAGGCTTCCAGCACTTCAGCCTCAACCAGATCAATTCTCTCAAATTAAAAATTAGTGACAGTTGGCATCCACTCCGCCTTTGCTTTCTCAAAAACAGCCTTTTTATAAGCATGCTGACAGTTGGGCTACTCTTTTGCCTTCTTTCTTTATAAAGTTCTTTGTTGGTTTGCTTATCAAAAAAAAACCTAAAGCATTTCTTCAAGCTAAATTCTAGTGAGCTGGTTGAGGGGAGAAAAACCACTAAAAACACAAGCTCGTAAAATCTCCAAATTATTATAAAGAGAAACTTAATGCAAGCAGAGCCATTCAATAGAAATCTTTTTTAATAACTATTCAACATAAATCAAATTTCCAAAGCAGACACAAAGTATTTAGCTACAAACTGTCAAAAGAATAAAATAAATAATAAGACAGGTGTGCCTTAAAAAGTTACCTTTTAGCAGGACGGGATTCATGCTGGGACATTTTCTCAAGGCCAATTTTATCATTTAAACCCAACTTCAAATCAGGCATTCCAGAGAGGAAGCATTTCATTAGAATTTTTCCAGTTACATCACAATGCAGAACGCTACCTACAATCACAAAATTTATTTAGGTGAACAAACATAAATAAATTGCACAAAATGTTGACAAGAACAGTATCCACCTTTGGAAGACATTCAGAAGATTAACACTTTCATTACCATCCAGAAACACCTGTATCAATCAGGAGTCAAAATCCGTCAGAGTGACCAAAATCACTATGAAAATTGCAAAAAGAAAAGGATAAACTAATTCATTCTTTTATAAACAAGACCCCTCTCTTCGCCAACCTACATCACCTGTAACTTGTAAAGTCACATTGGGTACTGGTTTATCTGAAGGCTATTTAGATTTGGCACATGAAAGAAAAAGAGTATTAGGGAATCTTCAATAAAATATTCAACACCAAAGCCTCTTTTTTCAGAAAGCCTTCGCCTCCGACACCCCCTTTTTCACCGATCTCGCCGGAGCTTTCACGAGCTCTCTTTTCAGAATCCACCAAAGCCTCACCATACCCTCCTTTGTTCTGTGAGAACGGGTCAATTACTTGAAATAAATCAGACCCATATGAACAGTCGGAGTTCCAGGAGCTTGACGCCATAGAATGGATTTAACCAGACTCGAAAAAGCTAGAACCAGGGGGCGAGTCAAGCGAATCTAGAAGGAGAGTAAAAGGAACCGAGCTTGCGTTGACGACCTTGGTGCTGAGTACGGTAGCGTGCAGTTATGGTCTTGAACATACCTTCCATTACGCAAGAAGACAAGATTGTTAGAAGCGAGATCAATGGGAGTGACATTCACATTTTCTTCTTTTACATCTTCTACTGAGCATTTCGAGATCGTGACTTTTGGGTGGATGATTGAAAATGCCATGTTATCGTTTATAAATGACACATTTAAAATGCCGTTGCTGCCTACAGATTTGACACAAATTGCCGCTTGTTGCAAATGGGCGCATTTGATCCACAAAAGTACGCCGCTCCAGTTACCGGCTTTTCGAATCCACGGCGGCATCGTCTCATTTTGGCTAATAGTTTGTACAACAAACTAATTTTATCTTCTTTTTTCAAATGCACTAATTCCGCATAAAACTCATTTCTTGGCATCAACAATGCTTGTAGTTAGATAATTGAGGTAACAACAATATCAAGGAAAAGGAACAAACCATCTTGCAAAAGAACCACATTTTGCATTGATCCTTAGTTCAATCATTGCCCTAAATTTTCTAGGCAACCAAATGCAAATAAGCTAAATCCAACCAAAAACGCATTACCTTCTTGTCCTTCAACATCATGATGCATGAACGAATCGAAGTTTCTTCAGATGCATGAAATATCATGATGGTCTATGAAGCTTCTCAGAAAAAAAATCTGGTCTATAAAGGACAGCTTTTTGAGGCTTTGTTTCGTGGTCCAATGGCATTTAAGGAATCAGAATTGAGAGTTCTTCCTTCTCCGCTTTACTTAGTGGATAGTTTGCTACATGGTTGATAAGTGTGTGTCGCTTTCCAACTTTTCTCCCTTTCCACTATTACAGGCCTTGTCCACTTCTTGAGTTTATTTCAGAATTTTTAAAATTGAAATTTCAGCATTTATTTCATTATCCATTTTAGATTTGTTAGATTGGTCTCTGACTTGAGTGTTCTTACTTTAATTTGAATTCTTAGTTCTCTAAGAGTCTTATTTATTACAAAGTTTCTATGGTTAGCTACAGAATTTATTCACTAGTTTCCAGGTACAATTACTTTGGATCTTGTGAGGAACATCAGTTCTTTTGTCAAACAGGAAATTTTTAATCTCGAGAAACCTAATGTTTTGACAATAATTCCAATTAAAATGAGGTTAGAAAATATCATAGTGTTTGTTGAAAAACAAAAATTATCTCTCCGGTAGATTTTGGTACACAACTGAGTGGCAATCCAAAATAATAAATGATCTGTTTAACTGGAAATTTTTAAGGAGTTGACTGTGTTTTCCTGTTTGGCTGTGGATAGAATGGGAGAAGGGTCTAGATCAGACATCTGATCAGTGTTTCTAATCAACTACGGGTGAGATTTGATAATCCTACTAAAATAGGTGTGATATACATATCTCCATGGGATTGGGAATCCTGATCTCATTCTATGTTTTCCCAATAGGAATACGCTTCCAACTCATCCCAATTCCAAGAAAAAAGAAACTAACATTAACTATATATATATATATATATATATATATATATATATATATATATATATATATATCATATCCATGGAAAATTGTAAATTCCATTGGACTTCTTACCTAGTCAAGCCAAACATAGATTCATTCAAGAAAAAGAGAGTCAATGGCATTAACTTACAAAATTTTCCAATGCCACGGTCATTGATTGTGATATTAACTTAAAAATAATTTCAATGTCGTAGCTAGTGATTACGGCATTGCTGATGTGTATGCTAATGTGGTTCAGACACACTAGTTTGGACATTATTTCGCTAACCTATATTTGTAATTTTTTTAAATAACCTATTTGTCCAAACTCAGAAAAAGAACCAAGTCTCCAATTTTGAGTTTGATACTTTCTCTATTGTATCAGAACAAGAGATAAATGACCAAAACTTTTCAAAGTTCAAACCACACCTTGACGATTAATTTGAGGCAATAACATAAGAGAAAACAGAGTCAAGTGTGTGGGTCTCAGCATGAGCAGATTTGTAGTTCAACAGGAAATGAATTTGTCTACAATTTAATCGACATCAAACACTTAATAGAGGCGATAGAGCATTTAGTAGTTGGAAAAGTAGCAAAATTTTGTGAGAATCTACTCTCAAGGGGACTTTTCCTTGAGGGCTTCCTTGCAACAGTAATTAAGAAAAAATTACATCATATCGAAGGACAAAGAGTAATAAATCCATCCCCAGGCTTGACTCATGAATAGCGATGGGATAGAGTCATGGAGGTTCTAGGTTTGAGTCCGATATGGACAAGAAAAAAATATGTACCTATAATAAAGAATAATAATAATCCATCATCAACTATGTAATACTGATTCATGCTTCTTGTAAATTTCTTTAAATAAATTAAATAATCAACAAATAGAAACAAGAGCACTAAGATTATCTATTCATTGTTGTCTCATGCAAAACCTGTGATTTATAGTCATAACCTCACTAACGAAATTTCAATATGTGGAGAAGATAAGCAATTAATCAACTTCAATCTTGATCTTAACTTACCATCATGACTCTATATCTTCAAATACTTATTGTGAAATGAGAGAAGAAAAGAATATTTTTCTTTATTGAATGAGTGAGTGATTATTACCTAGTATAGAGACGCCTATATATTTACAAAAAAATGGAATAACAAAGAAACAAAATAAAAGGTAAAAGGAAAGAAAATAAAGTGTAAAAGGAAAAAAGGAAAATATACAATAAAGGGTGTGAGATAAATCAAAGAATATTTAAAGAATATTCTATGATTCTCAACACTTACCTCTTACAAAAGCATCAAAATAAAACCTCTCACAGCAAATTGTTGAGAAGGCTTTACAATATACTTTCATATATGCACTTTGAAATTCCCATACCACAAACAAAGAATGGACAAATCAGGATTTATTTGCATCCAAGAGTCTCATGGGAACAAGAATGTAAACATTTTCTGACCTACAAGTGAACTGATAGTTGGGGGAAGTACCTCTGTGTAAGTCTATTAAATTTGTTAGGATTCATTATATACAGGCTTTCGATATTAATGACTCCTTTTTTCCTTTTCCACTAAGAGATGTACTAAACTCTTCATTGATGAAGCTATGCAACAATAGCTCAAGGCACAAATTAAGTTTCTAACCCTGATGGTCATTCACCAAATTTCTCACCATCTTTCCATTATTTCTAATACTTACTTTAAATCTTACTTGATAGGCATATCTCATACTTTGACCGATCAAGAGACAATTTTTTCCAATCTCATTATTCCACCTCGATCATCATAAAAATCTTCTGAAACATATATGCTACTGGTTGAACAGTTATTCACCAATATCTATAAAATATATCCTAATTCATCTATCAAAAAACCTATCTAGATTCATATTTGTTCTAATTCTCAATTCAAGCATTGAGATAATTTATTGGTGAAATACAACCTCTACAAACATTCTTCTTCGCTTTCTAGAAAAATATGTTTAGCTCATCAAACCTATTCAAAGAGGAAAGCCTCTTCTACCTGCGATATTTTTTTTCTGACAAGTAAAGAAATTTTAGAAAAAGAAGCTGCTAAAGTAGCAACCAAAGGATTACAAAGAAAGGAGGGCTACCTCCTAAGACTGCACAAAACCAGCAAGGATGTACAAAAAATAGCCCCTACTCATTTACATCCTACCCAATCGATAACACCCTCTATAGATGAAAGACAATCCAGTATAGTATTTTAGGTCTCTGACCAAAAAAGAAAAACAAAAGAGGTCTTCTCCCTTTGTACAGAAAAATGTCCTCCTCAAAGCACCATCCCTAAAGAGGTCTTCTACTCCAATTGATTGCACAATCACGTAGTCTCTTTTCCCCGATGACTTTCTTTTCTTCCAGGTTTCATGTAAGGAATTGTCATTGCATTCTAGGAGTACTTTCTTTCTTTCTCCAAAACAACAAGAACATCCCAATCCTCCTCCTCTGCTATCTTCTTCTTCATACCTCTCCAAATCTTTTGTTCATTGCAAGACTCACCACCTTTCTCCAGCACCCCACTCTCCCAAAGAATAAGACAAAAATAGAACCCTTTGCATCTTTTCCAGCTTTTTTCTCTTCCACAACACCCACCAAACTCTATAAAACTCTCCTCGCTCCTCTAAGCACTCCACCAACCATATATAAACTTATATATGGTTTATATAGACTTCATTCTGTGGTATGATACTATTCATTCTATCACTACTATACATATGGAATTAGTTTCTTCTAAAACCAATTTAATATATGTATCACAGTGCTTTACTATTTATCAAAGTTTCAAACAAATTTGTCACAAATATATATTTTGTTTTCTGGTTGAAATCCAATCATCATTATGTGAATTTCCAATATTTTCATCCTTAGCCATAACGGTGACTGGGAATGCACAGAAATAAGCCAACAATAAAACAAATACAAAATCATAGTCCTTCACAGAATAATTAATAGATGACTAATTAACTGAAATAGAAGACTAATGGCAATTTAGTATTAACTTATTACCAAACGAAGTCACAAGCATGTATAGAAATCATTTCTATTGTAACAAAGAAAATATTCCATTAAACTGCACTAGAAGAAAAATACAGAAATACCGCCGCTAAAAAACATATCTCTGTTTTTAATCCTATATAATGATGCAAAGGGGTCATGAGTTGACAATTCTACCTATTTACTGAGAAAATGCTGAGAATAGAAATCAACTAAAAAGATAATCAAGTGTTAGACATTTCATCAGCTCCAAATCCCAATTGATCAAAACCAATAGCACTACTAGAATTAACAACCATGCAATAAATTCTTCAAATGTCTTGGCAAACAGAAAATAAGGAGGGGAAAAAATAAAATAACAAAAAAAAAAAAAAAGCTTAGGCTTGTGAGAGGGAATAGAGATAACCTTGAATCGACTAATGCATTCGAGGTCCTCAAGGCTTAGGTCTTCTTGTTGATTGGATGAGACACGTAGTTCTGTTTCTTTCTTGCTCAAGAACATGGGTCTTGGCACACGCCCTCCTCCCCGATGGGAGGCCATGGTAATGGAGGGGAGAAAGGTTATTGCAAGAATACTGTGGTGTAGGGAGTGTGGGAGAGAAGAAGACGATGATGACTATGATGCAAGTGGGTGGAATTGAGCTGCAATGAACTACACTGTCATTCATCACTATCATGTATGAGGATTCCTTAGGAGAAGAGAAAGCTACAGGCCCTACATGAGTCCTACGAAAACTAATAAGAGGAAGGAGCTTAGGGATCAAACGGGTCAACACTCACCTCCATTCGCATATGAAGAGATGGTAGAGGATGTAAATGAGGAGGAGGAGAGGAAATCCATCAGACTAAACCCATGTTGACACCCATATACTGCATAAAGGATGATAAGCATTAGGAGGATGTTCCAAGTTTAACTACAATGATATGGACAAAATAAATGACAACACATAGAGAGGGGTGATTAGAGGAAAAGGGGAGGGTGTAGTGGAGACACAGAAAGTGGGGAGTTATGAATTGAGATAGCTGAATTGGACCTTCGTATAACCTAAACTTAGCAGTCAACCCAACCCACAGTAGCAGCCATAGAGGCAAAAGGTGGCATTAACAACTTTTTCACATGTGTCTCTTGCCTTCATTTCCCAATCTTCATCTCTTTAAGTATCAGAACAGTAGCCTTTGGTGAGTAGACAACAGGTTGGTTTCTTAAGTAGACACTGAATTAAACCAAGTCAACTTAATTTGAAACTTGAGAGGAGAGAGACTTCCAGAGGGGGTATGGAACTATAAAGCAAATAAAACAACAAATAACGCTGAAGAAGGAGCATTGAAGATTATTAAACAAACAAAAGAAACACATTGAAGATGGAGCATTGAAACTATCTACATTCATGCATCTGTTCTACCCCAATCTGCCATTGAGATAATTTATTTGGTGAAATAATCAGAGGAAAATATAACACCATAACTAATGTAATTGGACATCAACAGTGATATGTACTCTCTGAGGGACTCACAGGAAAATAAAATAAGAAAAGGCAAAAGTATCATTATACATGAATCTCTTCCACCAAGGTGGTAGATAGGTATTTGAAGAAGAAAATATTATAAGTAGTTATTTATCTAAGTTATAGAAACTATAATTTTGACAATAGAATTGATTTGTTTCAGTTTGAAATGAATTTAAGACTTTAAAGTGCATTTACAAAAAATAAAGAAGCCCATGCGTTATATAAAAATAGTATGTAACACATGGTCATGCCTGTGTAAGACTCTTCATAGTCTAGAAGACCAAAGACAGCTTCCTATTTGGCAAAGGCACCAAGAAAAAATAGAAATGGAAAGGAACAATAGGATTGATGAGCAGGATTGCCATCCCAAGATGATAATTTGGAATTGAAAAAAACATTGCCAATGGTGCTTTACAAGGGAAATACTAAAACTAATACCTTAATCAATTATAGAAACCTACTTTTATAGCCTACAAACCCCCTAAAACGATATCACCTTTCTATGTTTGATCTTGAAGAGTAAGGTAAAAGGAAATGCTAAGAAACAAATTCCTTAGATATAACTTAAATTTATTCTTCTTTTCCTCTTCTCTATTCTCTTCATGCATTAGCCCCACATTTTCCAAAGAAACAAACATAAGTAAACAATTGGAAGTCAGAAAGGAAAAATCTAGACATACAACAACAACATGTAGCAAGCACTTGGGCCAGCATGATTTAATAAGCAAAAGAAACTGCACGAAAGTGGAGCAATGCCGAGGCACTCAAGCCATGAACAAGAGGAAGAAGGAGTACTCAATGGAGCTACAATGGAGGCACCATTTTCGTATAATATTCCTTATCCGTTTAGTGCTATCGATAACATAAGAGAATGCTTCCTGTGGGTTGCAAAGATGGAGTGGATTGCCATGAGGATCGCAGTACAAAATTTCAAAGTGATGGGGTCACTTATATTTTCTAAGAGGCCTCGATAAGATTGTTCATTCTTAATCGTAGAGGTAAAGAGATTAACGCTCTATGTGTAATGAGTCATACACCTTAACAAATGGCTTCTGGCATTCCCGATAATGTTATTCAATACTACCATATACAAAGAATTTCTTACAAATCAAGAAGTAATATATTTATATCTTAAGTTAACGGATTCCATCGATTTTATATGTTTAGGAATTGATGAGTCTAAGTTTTTTACTTTTACATAGATGCATTTAGATCTATGAATCATCTTTACATGATAGAAGATAGAGTTCCTGGCCTTTTTAGGTCATCATCGATAGCAATGGTGAAAGACTCAAAAGAGAACTGTCGAGGTAAAATCACCGACATGACACGTGGTGAGGATGAAATTAGAGACTATTTGGGTGCTAAACATATGATATTTGACATCCTGAATTCCTTCTCGATGAACGAGCCACTCTGAGATGGGATGCTATACGAATGTTGTCGTTGGCCAATGCTCTAGTTCCCTTAAAATATTACTTGCTAGTTGTTAAAAATTAATTAAATTTCCTAGTTTAGATTTTCAAAGTGAATTTATCATGTTTATTTATTTATTTTTATTTTTCAAACATGAATTTTTAGCCATTTCCGATCATTATCCCATATTCTTAGACTCAACATGAGAACTATTTGAGGGTTAATTTATATAGAAGCATTAACTTTTCTTAACAAATCTTCATGTCGAGATGTACGCTTTATATTTAGTGGATGTACAAATCAAGTCGACTAGATTGATGAAAATATGCCTCAAAATTTCCAAGTCGTACTTAACTACCAAAAACACAAGTATACATCTACTAAATATGATTTTCTTACCTTCAGTAGATGAATGATAGCTCTATCATTCATCTCTTAGCTGTACATATACGTGTTCGGTCGTATAACAATCGATGTGGCGTCTCAGCTACACTTTGTGAAGCGTTGGCTCATACCACACAGAGGAGAAGCTCTAAATAATAGATTGAATGCGCCACTGAACACAGCTTTCTCTTTTGGGGAAGTGTTTAGCGTCGCTCCTTTTTATCTTTAGATTTTCTCCATAACCAGGGGAGGTGAAATAGAGGGAGAGGCAGCCCTCGTGAGTTCGGAGATGCCACATCGATTGTTATACGAATTGAACACGTCTATGCAATAGTAGATGAATGATAGGCTATCGATGCATCTGAAAACAGAAAATCATAGCCCAATAGATGTATACTTGTGTTTGTACAAAACACAAAGGAAACTAGAGGCATATTTTCATCAGCTCCCGATCGGCTGATTTGTACTGTCCCGTAAAACATTGCATCGGCTATCTAATTAATACTATAAATTAATCACCTGAGCCTATACATGTTTGGATCTAGGAATATGAGATAATGACTCAGTAAGCAAAATTCCATGTTTGAAAAGCAAAATGTGTAAACACATGACAAGCAACGAATCGCTAGTAGTGGTACAGCAACTAACATGGCTAAGGAACCAGCGACAACTGGCGCAACACAACTTTTCGCTATAGCATCCCGTCTCCCGTGACTCTCATTCGCGAAAGATTGAATGTCAATATCTGTGTTGCACCGCAAATCTCTAATTTCGGCACCGTGTCATCAGCATATCGTCTGTCGATGATTTTGCGCCGGCGGGATTGCACGAGTGACCGACCGCGACATGGCTGTCATGCAAAGATGATTCGATCTAAGCCAAATACATCAACAAAAATAAAAACTAAGCTCGCTCGAGCCACAAGCATAAAATCAATGAGCTCGTTAACTTAGATAAATATGCATTTGCTTTCTTCGACATTTTATCGAAATGTTTGTATATGAAACAAAAGATGCTGTCTTTGTTATCGAGGCTCTCGGCTTTCGACTGACCAAGAGCCATGACTCTCATACACATAAACGACCAATCTCTTCCTCTGCGATTAATGAGTCTATCGGACTATGCAATGCAACCGTCTTTGAAGCATGCCAGTCACCGTGGCGTCGTGCTCCCGGCTTTTATAACCAGCGAGCAGCTCTGCCTATTGATGATAGCACTAAGCCAGAATGAAAATGTCATAGTAAGGAGTGAGCTGTCGTATAGAAGCATGACTATCGAATAAGTTGGTCGGGTGATGGTGCCCTTGGCATGTTGAGTTTCTTCGATACTTGGTTGCAAATATGACGGTAATAGGTGTCAAGACAATAAATAAATAACAATAATTAAAATATCAATCTGTTGCATTATAGAATCCCCCAAGATTTGTCCCTTTCTTCACATTCCTTACTAATTTTACTTACCTTTGATAGCATAATCACAAACATTATTTCTAAACTTATTAAGCAATTATTCTATATATATTAGTACATAATCCTCTGATAAATGTAGCAAAAATATTTTCAAAAGGCTACAAATTTGAATGAACATGTGGTATTCAAAGCTAGGATATTTCTCATGTGAATTCTTAATATCTTATGCCTTCCTCATCAAACTTTAAAAACAAATGTGGAAAATGATCATGATAAATCATTATATACAAGTTTAAAAACTTAAATGTTACTAAATAGCGCCTAATTTTCTTTAGTTTTGATAAGTATATTGGGGAACCTACCACCTACATTGCTCAAAAAAGCACATATTTGGAAACAACTAATAAAGCAGGGGACCTGTCAATAGTTCTAAATCTCTCGAGAGTGAGTGTTGTTGATCACATATTTGCCACCCACTTACACAACCCCCCTCCCCCAAACCAAACTTATGAGCCCAAAAATCCTTAAGGCCTTCAACCCCTCCTTCTCTCGAACCAACACAAGAAATGTTGCATTCCAACTTTTAAAAAAATGGTCAAGCTCATGAAACTCCATAAAGTTCATGAATATCACCAGTGAAAAAATCAGCTACCAAAGGTCGATAAATTTGTTTTGAGCATGGTGCCTAGTTCCCACTTAAACCAGAATGACACCTTGAAGACCTCATTCTCAATGAAAGGAGCTTCAATCCTTTAGCCTCCTTAGGGTCGATTCTCTCGAGCCTAAACATCAATTTACTACATTGTAACTAAAGTATTTAGCTTTAAAAAAAAAAAATTAAATCCTTATTTTTATAAAAAACGATTAAATCCTTGTGCTAGAAAAATATTTGATGAATGTTTTTTCTTTTTTGATAAATAGCCGAACATGTATTAAACTAAAAGAGCATGAACACCCCAAAGTATACATGAAGTATATAGGGCACAAAACAAAACTTACCACTTGACAATCAAAGCCCCTTAGAGATACACATAAGAATTAGTTGATGGCTTGATCCATTAGGAACTACCCCTACCCAAGATTTTTTTTTTCATAGGCACACCTACCTAAGAAATTAAAGCCCTAACAAAATAGAGCTTCGGCCATGTAGGAGAAAAAACCTCATCCTCAAAAACAATTATATTTCTCTTTTTCATTTGCCCAGAAAGAAAGAAAGACTTAGGGGCGCTAACCTGACTTTCTAACTCTTTTTATTGGGATGCGGACCAATCGATAACACATCTTTTACCATAGAAAATATTTGGCCGGATGTTGACAACGAAATATTGATTTTTTTGTAGATAAATACTTGAAAATTTTTAATTACTAAATAATTCATTTTAAAAAATTAAATAAATAATTTTTGGGTCAATCAAAGTCAGCTTAGGACAGACCCAGATAGACTCACGAGCTAAAATGAGTTGGACCCGATTTGGCGATTACTATTCAGACAATCAAAATTTTACAACCAGCCCTCGAGAAAAATCGGTCGAAGTGGGCTAACTCTTGACCTCGGCAGTAATGCATTTCTTTCACGTAGTGAAGTTTGATCATAAATCCCACACACAATTGAGCGAACACCTAGTCCAAGCGTCAAATACCCCCACCAATTTATGGGCAAAATCCACATATCTTGAACTTCTCATAGGGATTCATTCTCGTGGTAACACAAACAGTGGAAGAAAAAGAAATTCAACATAAAATCCAATCCTATAGCTCACTCGGGTTCCACTCATAAAACTTAGTAGAGGAATTCGGCGTTGAATTCTGTTTGGTGCCAGATCTCTTCATCTCTCTCCCCCTCCCTCTCACTCGAAAAACCCATCACGACTAGCGGCGACATAAAAAACAAAAAAAAAACCTTGAAACAAATAGCTAACTGATTCCAATTCCAGTGCTCAACCCCCCTTGGTAAACAAACTCAAAAGCCCAACAGCCCAACCAAACCAAGATCTCAAATCCTTAAGAAACCCAAATCCAAATGATTACCATACACAGCATAAAAATAATCACCATACACAGCATAATAGATCATAATAAACCAATAAAAAATCAAACAAGCCCCACCACCAGCTCATCATCTCATCAACCCAAAGAAAAACCCACAAAGCAAACAACGAAACATTATTTCCATGAAAGCAAATCAATCGGTTGGCAATCGCCGTCTTGAGATGAGGCCGATACGATGATCGAGACCGACTCGATTCTACTCGAGGCTCTGCTTGAGCTGGAAGAGAGTCAAAAGCCGAGATGGGCAGGCGTAACACTGTATGGTTTGTTAGGGTCTCACCAGCAACAATCTCCTCTGGGATTCTCTCTCACCAGGTCTCAGGAAGAGAGAAAGCACAAAGGCTCGCGAGTTGGTGTGTGTTTTGGTGAGAGATCTTCAGTTTGAGGGTTTAGGGTTTGGGATGGAAGACGAAATTCAAGGTTAGGGTTTAGGATACATGGTTTGGGGTTTAGGAGAAGTTTTGGGTCTAAAGTTTTCTTGTTGGTTCACGATTTAGGGTTCAAATGTTCCCGAGTTCTTTATAATTTTTTTTGAAGACCCAGTTCTTTACTCAATTATATCATATAGCATGACATTAATAATTTTATATGACTTGCCTATTGGACTGCTGCATCAATTTCCTCTGTGTGACATGCTCACTATTCAAGCATCAGCTTCACTTTCCAGTTTCCTCTGCAATTTTATAACCAAGTTAAGTGATTTTGTATTACAGCCTTAAATTTAATCATAGGAAGTCTCAAACTACTATTATCCAATTTTGGTAATGTATATATCATAGTTTATTATTAGAAATACCCTCAAACACCATCCTCTCCATTATTCTGGACTTTGGATTCTGTTTAAACCGACCCTAACCTTATGGAGCCAACAAAATGTGCGAATAAGATACAAGTTCAAATATTTATGCTATTTCTATACCTAAATTAAAAAGAAAAAATATTTTTTATTTTTGGGATTAAGAACAATAATTTTTGAAGATATAAGTTATATGTATGAATAAGATGTTTTATTATTTATTATTAATCTATGTTTCGAGAGAAGAAAAAAAATTATTTAAATAAAAAATACAGGTAACAACCTAACTTTGAAATAGGAGGAAAACATAGCCGGATAAATTAAACCAGTCTTATATATTAGATTTAGTCAAGTGGAGAGAAAAAGAAACAGAGATATAATGTCAAAAGTAGGTTATTACAACTATAGCGATTTCTTTCTACTTTTGACTATATAAAAAACATTAATGAAATGTTCTTGTGATTCCCCTTCTTTTTGTTGTATTTTTTTATCCGCATGGAGGGAGTGTACCCGAATGGTTAAGCTGAGATTCTCGTATCTTCATGGTACTACTTAGGAGTCCTTTCACAACCAGGCATCTAATACCCTTCTCTCGGGATTGTAAGACATATGGACCAAGACTATAGTTGGAAGACGGGTCGATCCAACCCAAATGAATCGAACTCATTAGGGTTACAACTCAAAATGAGCCAAGTTAATTTGACCCATCTTTATTCAACCGACTTTTTTGATTAATCAATCAACTCTACGCGAAATTGTGAACTAAAAAACAAGTCAAAATGGACTTGACATTAAAATATTAATAATAATAAATAATAATTTTATAAATTTTATATTTTATAAAAATAAAGTTTATTTGAAATACTTATAGTTTATTCTTATCTTCTTATTAGATTATACAAAATAAATTAGGAATAATTGACATGAATAATCCAACCTTTCACACATCTTCTTTAAGTAGTCCCACTTTGTGATAATATGTGAATAAATCCAACTTTGGGAGGTGTCTTATTGTTTTGGTCCCAACCGGTTACTCAATTGCAATGTTTTAAAAACCGGGCTAGTCCGGTTCATAATTCTAAACTGTTTTGAGGTCAGACCGGCATTGAACGGTCCAAACCGCGGTCAAACCGTTAAACCGCTCGGAGTGATCGGTTTTTTAAAAATCGAATGGTCCATTTGACCTTTGAAATCTCCAATAAAAATGGGTCATTCCTTCCATAAATGAAAAGTCAATTAGCCATAGAGTTATCTCAGCCCACCCATGCATCGAGGCGGACCTATTATCCCACCTCTAACCAAGACCCAGAATTTAGCTTCCTCTATCGTTTGCCAGTGCTACTTGCACCTCCGTGCAGTAACCTTGAGCCCTTTGGATTTTTCCTTCTAGGGTGTTTCCATTTTGCTGAAAATCGATTTGTTCTCCATCACCAAATCCACCATAAATAAATGGAGAATGTTTCCTTCCATGAATCTACCCCATTGGAATCTATTTGCCTTAAAAGATTTTCCTCAAGATATTCCTTGAAGGGGAGAAACTGGGCCTACTGCCAACTATCTCTTTTTACTAATTTTTCTTTGGATTGATCGACTTTGACTCGCTGACGAAAAGGTGATTGAGATCCTCAATTTCACCAAGACAGAAGGGGCAGTAGGGATCATTAGTGAACCCCCTACAATTTGCTTTCTTTGTTCATATGATCTTCCCATGGTAGAACAGGGTTCAAAAAATCGGCCGAGTTCGATACGACTCGGCCGATTCGTAACCGACTCGGGCCTCACCACGTCGATACCGATACCAGATACGAGACTCGGAGTGGATCGGTTTGAAACTCGGTAAAAATCGGTTAAACTCGGAGAAAATCGACGAAACTCGGTGGACTCGGCCGAGTCATCTCGTAACTCGGTCGACTCGGAGAATCGATTCTCCTCTGTACGAAGTCCCAAAACCAAAGACCAAAACATTTTCTTTTTCAGAGATTCCTCTGAAAATCCAAAAGACCCGGATTGTGATTTGAAATCAAAACCATAAAAAAAAAAAAATGGCTATCAGTAATCAGTTTGATTTTTGAACCCCTGCAAAACCAAACTGCAAAAAAACCCTAGCCTGGATCCTGTTTCAAATCGAAATCTCAAGAATAAACACCTTGCCCTGCCAAATTCAAAAATGAAAACCTAACTTACCTCGCTAGGTCGTTGGCTCGCCGTCGCCGCTCGCTGGGTCACCGTAGCCGCTCGTTGGTTGGTCGTCGACTCGTCGTCGCCGGACTCGCAGCTCGCTCCAGGCTCGAAGACAGAGATCTCCTTGCTCTTCTTCTTCTCCCTCCTTCTTCTTCCCCCTTCTTCATTTTCTAAATCTGGCCGAAGAGAAATATCAGCCATTTTTATGGAGCAATTCTATTTACACCCCCCTCTTTTCTCTATACACCCCATTAGAGAGATGGGGAGTAAATATGGAATGTGTGTGATATAGGGTGTGTAGAGAAAAGAAGGGGGTGTAAATAAATTTAATTTTATAATACGAAAGAAAAAGCAGCGTCGTTTCGATACTGCAGTAGAGAGACAAAAAGCATTTGTCATTTGTTATTTTTTCTTATAAATCAACGACGTCGTTTGGGCCTTAATAAAATTAACAAATTAACAAATTAATTAACAATAAACAAATTATTTTTAATATAAATAAAATTAGAATAACAATTATAATAATATATCGTATTTTTGTGAATATTATCTGATCTGAAATATGTTATCTTGCGATGACATTTGATGATGATGATGATGATTTTTACCGCCGTCGTTCGGCGTAGGTATTGATTGATGTGTTGATGGCACAGTAAAATATGTTATCTTGATATAAAATAATTTTTACGGTAGCGTTAAGCATCTTGATACTTTATTTGAATCTTTTATTAAGCTATTTAAATAATGTTAAATGTTAAAATTTTGTTTTATTAAATTTTTAACTAACTAGTATATTTATATATATCTAATAATTTATATAATATTTTAATAATTTTTAAATATTTTAATTATCTTATTTACACACGTATCGGCCGATGTCGACGGATACGTCTTTAGTTCCGTCAGGAGTCGTGTAGATATCATGTTTCTGAATATATGATAGAAAAAGCCATATAAACGAGCGGATCCTCTAAGGAACTGGAAGTTTCCATATATTCTTCCATATTCGAGGAATTGAGTCGGTAGTTGGTAGGAAGGCTGTACGCGAATCTAACAAGAACTTCCCATTCGTTGTTGGGCTCAGCACATCTTATCTCTTGCATTCGTATCTTGCCTTAAAAATATTTTTGAGAGAGTGTCTTTTTATATGGGAGGAGCAATACCTGCAAGAGCTTCCCATTTCAGCCCTGCCTGGGGTCACAATGAGCTTGAACCATCTTAAGAGGATTAGCTAAGGGAGATCTTCTAACATCAAACGATGCCTTGTCCCCCACACACACTTATCTCCAAATAGGTATCTTGTCCATTACAGACCATCATCCTCACACCTTTATTTATAATTTCGGCGCCAATGCTATCCCCCTCCATGCATAGGTTTTCACACCTTGTTTCTTAGCCTGTTTTGGAAGAAACTTATCTTCCTTGCCTGTTGTTGGATACTAAAGCATTGACCATAGGCTTTTATTTTCTGAGACCAGCCTCCAGCCAAGTTTGTGTTGAAAAAAATGGCTGTAATACACACAAACTTCTCTCTATGATACTAAAAAGCCAGAGGTAAGGCTGAACTTATATCAAATAGGTAGTAGAGCGTAATAAATATTAGCTGCAAAGCACTGCTTTATTGACTGACCTTAAATACTAAGTAAATGCAACAACAAATTCTGAAGTTCAAGCATCATTAACAACCCTATCCAGGCACTCACCCAACAACCTCACTGATTTTTCAACAAGAACCATAACCCACAAAGTTAGGACCCAACCTGGCGAAATCTAACTAAGTAAACAATAACAAATGAACTCATCGAAAGTGTGTTGGTTCTACTATGTCCTTTTGTGAATAGAAACTAAGGCTGATGTGAGGAGATGTGTTAAGTACATTAGGAAAGTCCATAAGTAAGTGGAGGGATCGTAATGGTTATTATACGCTGCGTTTAACTCTTTATCGTCTTTTGTTGACGTGACTTTCTTAGACATGTCTTATGAGTTATCGGCTTCTGTGGCAGGTTTGATCTCTTTACTAAGAAGGTCTTTTAGAAAAGATTAGGGAGTTTGAATTAGCCTAAAACAGACAAAATAAGGAACAAATGAGGTAAGACGACTTATCTGATTGGATGGCCTAGGCGTCTGAAATACTTGTCGCTTAAAGTAGATTGGCATATACGGTTTATGCCTTGGTGCGGTGAGCAGATGATGCATACAGAAGTTAAATAGCCCGAATCTTTTGCATCTCTTTATCAAGTGTTCATGTGAGTCACAATTATCAAGCCAGTGATCATTAAAAACGAGTATGAAACTGCTGACGCAGAGGTGCTTGAGGCAACTGAGAGAAGAGGTGTGGGCTCTTGGGAAAAAGTGTAGGAAGCATAAGACGAAGAGAGAGGAGAGATCTTGAGAGAGATATCTCAAGATGAAGTGGGTGAGAAATGAAGGGGGAGGGGCACCTTTATACGGAGTGGAGTCTCGGCAGACTCATGAGGTGTAGCATTGAAAAAATCGTATTTCATTTGACTTTGTTAACAAAAAAACAGTCAAATTAGTTAAATGACTTAATGGGAGTTCAATTTCTGTAGACATCTAGAAATTTGAATATGATTGATCCATTTGATTAGCATTTTTAGTAGGGTTAGATATCAAACTTTATGGCCCCACAGGAATTATTTGTGACATTAGGTTAGTGGATTAACTGGGTCATTTTCTATGTTAAAATAGTTAGTTAATTATAATTTAAAACATTAAAATATGCTAAAAATCAAATAAAATTTTTGTTTATTATAAATCAAATAACAACTTTTAAAAATTATTTCAAAAGAAATACTTTTAAAAAGTATCTTTTCAAATAAATAATGATATTTTATATAAGATTTATATGTTTAAACTATTTTTGCTATTATTTTAGCAATGTCTTATAAATGTTTTTTGAGACAAAAGGAGGGGACCATAGCTAAGACTGCAAAATGATCATACAACCACATTTTTTATAAAATTATAAATTTATTTTTTACATTTTACTATTTGTTTTAAATTTGACTCGAATAGACATAACCCATTTAGGATCGAGTGAGTTGTTAATCGTGTTTGAATAAGTCAGGACCCCTAATGACCTATTGACCAGGCGGTGGCCTTTGGTCCTGGAGTGCAGCATCTATTACCCTTTTCTTGGGGTTTGTCATGCCCATGGATCAAGACCTGTTGGGGAGGCAGTTGACGATACCCAAATGAATCGAGCTCATTAAGGTCACGACTCAAGTATGGTGGGGCCGGTCGGTATGGTTTTGTTAGGGTCTGCATACTTGATCACCAGCAGGATTCTCCTCTCGGGGTCTCTGTCTGGGAAGAGAGAAAACAGCTTTGCAGTCAGTGGGTTTTGTGTTGATGGTGAGAGATCTTCTCATGCATTTGAATGGTGTTGTTGGCGGGCCAGTCACATTTAAGGACAAATAAAGAGAGTGGGCTAAACTGGAGGCCCAAGATGAAGGCGCAAACAAAGCAAGCCAAAGCCAAAGAGCATTGGAAGAAATTCGTTTCATAGCTGAAGGCCAACTAAAAGAATATGAGGAAGGGTGGGAAGATTACGGGTGGGATGAAATGAAAGACAAAATATCGGTAATTACGGATATATCGATGCTTAGTTTCACGGTCTCTGGAAATATCGGTAAATATCGAGTTGGGGTCTTTGTGAAAATATCGATTAAAACGAAAAGTCAATAAATCTTTGAAATTAGGCAAATCCGCGTTGACCTAAAAGAGCGCTAAGTAAACGATATCGTATTGAAAATAATAATTCGTTATCAATTTATCGATAAATTACGTTCTGATAATGCAAATTTAAAACGAAGTAAGTAGATGTGTTGTTAATTTATTGATGAAGGATAAATCTTGTGAAGATAATATTAAGCTAATAAGATCTTGAAAATATTGAGATAAGTAACAAAAAATAATTGATGATTAAATGGAGCTTGGATGTATGGATGAGAGTTTGTAAAGAGAATATGATTTTATAGTGTTATAAAGGGCCCCCAGGTCAAAATAGTGATTCTGGAAGTGTTGCAGTATTTCACCCAGATATTTTCTGGAAATATTTTACCGATATTTACCGATATTTTACCGATGATGGCCCACCGAGAATTTACGCACAAGCGCGTCTTAGCGATCGCGATTTACCCCGGTGGAAAAAATGGTTTTCAGTACGTGAAAATCGGCGATTTCTGTTTTCCCGATTTTTATGTCGATTTTTAGATTTTAAACCGATCGATTTTCCCTGCTTTTCTTTCCGATTGCCGGTAACCGATTTCAGATATGTCGGCCCAGCAGATTACATTCGCAGATAGGCGGACCTCGTGAAGCGAGGCCGAGTTAGCTCAAGGATTTTGTGATGACAGAACGGCACGAGGTGAGGGTTTGCAGATTCCTTTAACTAACCGTTTCTGTTGCCCATTTTTTCTCTTTATGCAGTTGTGTTCCGAACAACATATGCTGGGGTGTTCTTTTTGTTTGGGATTTGTTGAATGAAAGAAAACCCATTTGAGGAGTTTAACGCGCTGACTCGGGGAGGTGCATCAGTCCTTCATGTTTCACTTTCATCTAACATCTTCCTTTTGACATTATTTATACTCTTTCTTGCAGAAGGGATGGGCAAAATTCTATGGTCAGGGTTGAGGATACGGTTTTGGGGTTTAGGGGAGGGTTTGGGTCTAAGGTGTTACTGTTTGTTTACGATTTATGGTTCAAAATGTTCAAGTTCTCTATAATTATATCATATGGCAAACACACATTTATAATTTTATATGAATTGCCTATTGGACTGCTGCATCAATTTCCTCTGTGTGACATGCTCACTGTTCAAGCGCATCAGCTAACAGTTTCTTCTGCAATTTTATAACCAGTTAAGTGATTTTGTAATGCAATACTTACATTTAATCATAGGAAGTCTCAAACTACTTTTATCCCTAGCTATGAGTTTTGGTAATGTATATCATAATTTATTATTAAAAATACCCTCAAACACCATCCTCTCCATCTATTACGGACCAGATTCTCATTTTTAAAACCAGTCTAACCTTGTGGAGCCAACAAGAATGCGAATAAGATACAAGTTCAAAAATTCTGCTATTTCTATACCTAAATTAAAAGAATTTTTTTTTAATTTTTAGGTTAAAGAACAATAATTTTTGAAGATATAAGTTGTATATGTACTTCTGAATAAGATGTTTATTATTTATTAGTAATATATGTTTTCAGAAGAAAAAATTATTCAAATAAAAAATAAGGTAAACAAACCTAACTTTGAAATAGGAGGAAAACATGACGGATAAATTAAATATATGTATTTATATATTAGATTTAGTTAAGTACATGTGGAGAGAAAAAGAAACAGAGATATATAATGTTAAAAAAATTATGTTATTACAACTGTAGCGATTTCTTTAGACTATATAAAAACATTAATGAAGTGTTCTTGTGATTCCCCTTCTTTTTTGTTTGTTTTTTTATCACATGGAGGGTATAACCCAGGCAGTTAAGCCTTACAACAGAATTCTCCTTCGTCATTTCACGCCAGCCATTTATTGAGAGCCCACTTTCACAGCCAGGCATCTAGCCACCCTTCTCTCGGACTTGTGCCAATCCACTGACCAAGGCTATAGTTGGAAAAGCGGGTCGACTTGACCCAAATAGTCGAGTTCATTAGGGTTACGACTCAAAATGAAATGAAACATTGACGTCTTTTATTGATGGGTTTTGACTAATTCAGTCCAATACTAGCGAGTCCTTGAAATAAAAACGATTAAATTTATCTGACGTTAAAATATTAAAATAATAATAAATAATAATTTTAAAATTTTATATTTTTATAAAAATAAGATTTATTTAGCTCTTTTTATAGTTTATTAGCATGTTCTTATTAAATTATACAAAATAAATTAGGAATAATTGACATGAATAATCCAACCTTTCACACCTCTTCTTTAAGTAGTCCCACTTTGCGATAATATGTGAATAAACCCAACTTTGGGAGGTGCTTTATTGTTTTGGTCCCAACCGATTCTTCGATTACGATGTTTAAAAATTGGGTAGTTTAGATTCATCATTAAAGCTATTTTGAGAGATTTAGGCTAGGTATTAGATAGTCTGTCAGCGGTAAGCCAGTTAAGCTAACTGGATGATGGTTTTGAAAAATCCCGAATGATCCGGCACCCGACCTTTGAAATCTCGATAAAAATGGGTCATACCTTCCATAAATGAAAGTCGAACAAGCCACATAGGACTAAGCCAAACCTGCTCTTAGCGGGTGTCTTGGCGACTGTAGAAATAGGTATTCTCTCTAACATTGCGTACCGTGACGGCCAGCGTATGCTTAAAACCTCGTATAAATTTTTCCTTTTTCCTTGTGGTTTGCTAAAAATCGGCATCTCAGTTTGCAATAAGGACATATTCGAATCACGTAAACATTCATGTACACAATTTACACTTTTTCAAATATGGCAACTATGACATTCTTTCAAAAGAACTCAGCTCAACACATTTCTAACTACACTATGTACATACATATGCTCCATTATAGAAAATTCAAGTATTCATACAAAATATTCATTAATAACAACCTTTGGCCCCCAAATGTCGGAGAATCCTAATACTCACGATAGGATTACTGTACTTGGAAAATAGTTTTAAACACAAAATAATGAGCTAAATGAGCTCAGTAGTCTTCTTTATAATGCGCTTTTGGAAAAACATCTCAAGCGTAAACTCTCTTTTCACGGGATATTTACACGGCTTATTTAACAAGTTAAACTTTCTGTAACATACTTTTAAAGTTTACTCATTTTTCATGCCATACCTTGCTTTCTTTGTTTTCTTTAAGTTATAAACTTTTTATGATCTCTTGATTGTTTGCTTTACCTTACTTTGCTTTAAAAGTTTATAAAAGCTTCTCAAATCTCTTTCTTTAAAAGTTCTCAAACTTTTTATAAACAGGAGCTGGGCTCGGCCCAGCTTGCACTAAAATAAAAGCGGGGAACTGAGAACGTGGTTTCTTTAAAATCATGGAAGTAGCAGAACACCATTCGTTTAAATAAAAGCGGGGCACAGAAGACCAATGGACTAACCTTAAATGACCGCGAACTGAAACGATACCATGCGCCGGTGGTTGATTTTGGCTGGCCGCCAACGTCGCCTCGTGTATTGTGGAGGCCTTTCTACTTCGCATGCCCTTCAGTAATGAACGGGAGCACGGGCATCGGCCGTCGCGTTGCATTTGGACTTGGAATCATACCTGGAAGTAAAGAGCATGGGCACACTTTAGCCTTCACGCTTTTCGGTAAATATGGTGCGATTGACCGGTCTCCATCACACCGGGCCCCAGTTAGGCTCTAACCACTATCTTTCATTCACGTGCCGCGGTCTCCTTTAAATACCATGATGCATGACCTAAGTTTGCGACCAGGCAAATCTAAAATCGTAGATGATCGCGTCACCTTGTCTGAATATTTGGTATGCTTGCTTATGAGATTTTAGTTAGGCACCGTTTTTCGAAAATATTCTTTTGCTTACTTACCTTTGGCGGCGGTTAATAATTTAAAACCATTGTTTGCTTTGAATATGGTTTGATAATTCAAAACCATTGCTTGCTTGCTAAACTCATTGCTTGCTTTTTAAAAGTATGGTTGAATAAATCAAAACCATTACTTGTTTGCTTTTCACACATGGTTTAAAATCAAAACCATTTACTTAACTGTTATTCATTGCTTGCTTTTCAAATATGGTTTAATCGAGAAACCATTAAATAGGTTAGAACACTCACCTTTTTGGCTTACTAAACTTGAGCAAACTCACGACTTTCCGCCTTTGCTTTAAGCCTCCGGCTGGCGAATACGAGCGTGTCGCGGTTCATTATAACGCCAGCTTAACGTGCCCAGTTCGACTTGTGGCGATGCAATACGTTTTAATTGAGTTCAAATCTTCTTTGAACATCTCTTAATCATTTAGTAAGGTTCCTATACAATCGGTGTGTGAATTTAAGCTTAATTATACGAAATCACAACAATCTGGGCATTTTGGGCAGTGTGGTACCGGTACCACTCTGTTGATCTTGGGTACCATACATTACGTATGGTGGTGCGGGTACCACTGTATCGATGCGAGTACCGATTGGCTATCACGGTGAGTGGGGTACCACCTGTTGTCTGGGTACCATCGTCAGTCTTGCCCGAGTGCTTCTTTTCCTCTTTTGGTACCAAATCTCTTCATACAACTTCTATATTCCATAATACCTCAAAATCAACATGAATCTAACTTCAGAAAACAACTTCACAACATGTGAATTGGTGATTTAGAACTTCATAAACCAAACCCTAGGTGAAAATCAAGAATTCAGCTCAAGGTCCACCAATTCCTCTGAAACCACATAATTTGGTGGATTCCATGTTTATTTTATGCAACTAGGTTTTATCATATAACCTTAGCAAATCTAGGGTTTGGGTGATCTCTCCACAAAACTGAAAAAGAAGGAACAAATCTCAGCTGAAAACCTTAACCAATCAAAATGCCCATGATTTGAAGATGAAAACATCTGTGGTTTGGTGTACCAGCTTCTTCTCCCTCTTCTTCCTCTTCTTTTCTCTATTCCTTCCTTGGTCTATGTTTTTCCCTAACAAAATGATTAAAATGAGCTTGTGGTTTTATCTCCATTTTTATACTCCCATATTTCTCTAATTACAGGTGAGGTGCTTAATCTTTCAACAGTACCCGCGCTTTTTTATTATTTTCACTTTGGCATACTATCTTCTTTGATTATGCCCTTTATGTCCCATTTGATCAGTGGTTTTACCCACGCCAATTTCTAGTACCACATTCAGGGTTCATAAATTTATCATTTCACCATTTCATCACGAACAACTCTGAAAATATTACGGTGGCACTTGGTGCATATATGCGCCCTACGGTTACATGTATGCTGTACCCCTTCTCGGGCAGTTACACTAACACTCTCGGCCACCCATGCACATC